>CAUYLG010017731.1:0-128987 GCA_963573385.1 Cacajao melanocephalus | reverse complement strand
GATGTCAGACTCTGTAAATACCACAAATAACACTTCAGCATGCCCTTCCATCACTATCAGCAAACTATAAAATGCCTTTTAAACCGACTAGAGTCATGACTGCACAGAAATCAAATCCAGCAATTCAAATTTCCAAGGAATCTTTTTCTTTTTGAGACAGTCTCACTCTGTCTTGCCCAGGCTGGAGTGCAGTGGCACGATCTCAGCTCACTGCAGCCTCCACCTCCCAGGTCCAAGCGAGTCTCCTGCCTCAGCCTCCTGAGTAGCTGGGACTACAGGCATGTGCCACCACACCTGGCTAATTTTGTATTTTTAGTAGAGCAGGAGTTTCACCATGTTGGCCAGGCGGTCTCAAACTCCTGACCTCGTGATCCACTTGTCTTGACCTTCCAAAGTGCTGGGATTACAGGCGTGAGTCACCAAACCCGGCGGAGTCCCCAGGTTCTAAGTTCCCTCCTGCACAGCATCCCCCCTCCCCTCCAACCCAGTCTCCACTTGGGGAAGGGGTGGGGGGAAGTCAGCCCGGGGTCCCTGCCTACCCAAGCTGGGCAGGTGAGCCGACCTTCTCTGCCTACCTCAGTTTCCCATCCACAAAAGGGGCAAGAGCCCTAGTATCTCTGAGATTGCCCCTGGGTCTGGTGTGCAAGGGCTGAGGGAGGCACCAGGATTCGGGCTCTACTGGGAGTGGATGTGCCAGGCCCCCACCCATCCTGCACCCACATCCCCATCTGGGTCCAGGCTGGCACCCCAGTTTTGCCAAGATGGGGATGATGTTAATACTCACTCCACGTAGAGTGGTTGTGATCATTTGATGACTTAACGTTGAGGCTGATGCAATCTGTGTCTGAAGCCCATAAGCTGCCCTTATATTTTTGTCCCCTTCTACAGGCCCCACATCCTCATGAGACTTAAACTGCCTTCCTCCTAAGGACCAACTCAGATATTTACAAATCGCATGACAGCTCGGAGTGAGAAGGGCACAGACTTTGCAGTGATTGCTTCTGTGTGACTCCCAGCTTCACCACTCCTGGTTGTGTAACCTCAGACAAATGCCTTGACCTCCCCTGGCCTCAGCTGCCTCATTTGTCAAGCGGGGTGTTCCCAGCCTCCCCAGGCCACTGGTGGTTGTGGTGGGAACAGGTGAGAATGTGGGTGTGAGCTGTATGCTTGGGAGGGATTGATTATGTTCCAGTATCAGGACTCAGCTCATGTTCACCGAGCACCAATGAAATGATTGGTCCCACAGGAAGTCCCAGGAAAGACACAGGCCTGCTCCCTGTGCAGGCAGGGCAGGACAGACGAACACATGGACAAATAACCACAATCCAAGACACAAATGCAGATCATTTTCAGATGCATTTAATTCTGAACAGCCCCGTGAGGAGAGCAGGACAAAGATTATGATCCCATTAGGCAGATGAAGAAGCTGAGGTCCAGATAGATCAAGGCAGTTGCTGAAGGTCACACAACAATCAGAGGGAGAGCTGGGTCTTGAACCTGGAGCCCTTTTCACTCTGGGGGTACCAGGCCTGCCAGAAAGTTTATTGCCAAGGGATTCTGGAATGGTGACCTCCCCAAACTTTCCCTGTCCTCAGACTGGCTTGTGGCCCGAGAGTCCACTATTAGCACATCATACCTTTGGCTAAAAATGTGCCAGCCCCTCCAGTGTCAATCAAATGGCTGTCAGTCATTTACACTTGAGTGTGAAGAAGCGAATCAGATTTTATGGGTTGGAGATGAGAAGGAATCCTGAGTGTTTGGACTTTTGGGTGGGAAATTGGAGATGTGAGAGGAACAGTTGATACCAGAGAGAACTCAGGAGGTGGGTGGGGGGGGAGTTAACTGGAGGATGGAGCAAGCCCATGTGACCTGGCCACCCCTGTGTACCTCACCTCCATTAAGTGTAACCAATTTCTGGCACTTGTGAAGCACTTAGGTTGTACCAGAAACTGTGCCAGGCACTGTGCTCTTTTTTTTTTTTTTTTTTTTTTTTGAGACGGGAGTCTCGCGCTGTTGCCCAGGCTGGTGTGCAGTGGTGCGATTCAGCTCACTGCAACCTCTGCCTCTCGGGTTCAAGCAATTCTCCCGCCTCAACCTCCCGAGTAGCTGGGGCTACAGGCGCATGCCACATGCCTGGCTAATTTTTTTTTTTTTTTGTATTTTAGTAGAGATGGGGTTTTACCATGTTACCAGGCTGGTCTCAAACTCCTGAGCTCAGGCAATCCACCTGCCTCAGACTCCCAAAGTGCTAGGATTACAGGCGTGAGCCACCGTGCCTGTCCGCTCTCTCCTTTAATCTTTTTATTTATTTTTGAGACAAAGTCTCACTCTGTCACCCAGGCTGGAGTGCAGTGGCACAATATCAGCTCACTGCAACCTCCACTTCCCAGGTTCAAGCAATTCTCCCGCCTCAGCCTCCAGAGTAGCTGGGACTACAGGTGTGCGCCACCACGTTTAGCTAATTTTTTTGTATTTTTGGTAGAGACAGGGTCCCACCATGTTGGCCAGGCTGGTCTTGAACTCCTGAGATCCCCCTGCCTCAGCCTCCCAAAGTGCTAGGATTACAGGCGTGAGCCACCTTACTCAGCCTCTCCTTTAATCTTTACAGCAATTGTTATCTCTCTTTTTACAAGTGAGAAAAGGGAGGCACAGAGAGGCTAAATAGCATGCCTGAGCTCACACAGAGGTGGAGGAGCTGAGCTGTGGACCCAGGCAGGCCAGCTCTGCAGCCTCTGCCCTTGACCATCATGGGCTCCTCCTCTGGGCTAACCCAGCCCTTGCCAGGATCCTACATGGAAGGTATTATCACACCACTGAACAAAAGAGGATATGGAGGCACGGAGGGCAGAGGGGCCCCAGGATGGCAGAATTAGTAACTGAGGTGAGAGGGAGCTGGGATTAGACCCAGGTCTGAAAGCCAGGCCTTCCCTCCACCCTTCCTGTTTGCCAAACACCTGGGCCCCATCCTGCCCAAGGTCAGCAGCCCAGGCAGCAGGATGTGCTTCTGACTGGCGTTGGCCTTGGGAGCACTTGTTTTTCCTGGAGGAAGCAGCAGGTGTGGCCTTCTTCTTGGAACCGACCCTGACTGGGTTGGAGGCAGGACCGCCGCGCCCCGTCAATCCTGCATCGAGGCCAGGAGGACTTAAGTAGGACGAGGTCAGATCTAGGCTTGCATGGAGGGGCTGGAATTTGGGAGAGGGGCTTGGAGGTCAGTCCCATTTTTGTAAGCCTCTCCCGCTCTGGACTCCATAACTCCTGCTAATTGCACTCCTTGGAAGGGATGGTGACATGGAAGTACCTCCCAGCTCAGTCTTGGGGAGACCTCTGCAAGGACGGTGAGGGAACCTGGGGGGATGCCCCTACCCTCCTTTCTGGAGCAGAGCCCTGGGGTCTCTGGAGTTCCCTGCTAGGCTGGAGTTTACAAGGGGTAAGACTCAAAATGGCTTCTCTGTCTGCCCCTCGTGCTGATAAAAGTTTCCATTCAAGAAAGAGCTGCCTAGGGATGCCACGTTATCCGGATTCTGTCATTGTAGCATCAAGGAGTGTGGTGGGGGGGACCTTGGGCCTTCCCACCCCCTTCAAGGTAGCATTCTTGGGTGGAATGTGGCTACTAACTGGTGTCACCACCTCAAAGGCCAATCTCCCATGACCTAGAATTTCCACGTTGGACTCGGAGACTGGTGAGACCACCTTGACTCCTTCTGCCAAGGCCCTTCGAGAGCTGCCTGCCCCGTCCTTTAGTGCTCCTCCTTAGTAAATCAGACTCTTGCATTATGCCCCCGGGTGGGGCCAGGGGTTAGGGGAGAAGCAGGCCTCAGAAAGCCTTTGGAGGAGCAGGGAAGGGCTTGGAAGAAACCCGGCTCAGAATATGGGGCCCTCCCCTCTCATCTTCCCAGACTTGAAGGGGCATCTGACTTCCGAGCTCCCTGCAGCCCCAGCCTCCTGGCCGTCTCTCCTGGCTGCTGAAATAAAGGCCGGGCCCTTTTGCCACCTTGTGATATGACCCTGCCTGTTGGTTGGGCCTCATCTCTCACCCCTAGTTCTTTGCTTTCATTGCCACACCAGCCCTTTTGACTGTTCTTGAATCCATCATGATTCTTTCTACCCCAGGGACCTTGCATGAGCCGACATTTTGCTGCGCTTCCTCCCATCTCACTTGGCTAATGTGAGGCATTTTCTTTACACATCTGGAGAAAATAGAACCTGGTGCCTTCCAAGACTGGGATGGTTGGAAGAAACTTTTTGTATTGTAGCCTGAGGGTAGGAAGGAGAAGACAACATTTAAGCATAAGAAGGTGAGGTGGATGCTAGGCGAGATGGCTCACACCTGTAATCCCAGCACTTTGGGAGGCTGAGGCAGGTGATCACTGGAGGTCAGGAGTTCGAGACCAGCCTGACCAACATGGTGAAACCCATCTCTACTAAAAATACAAAAATGAGCCAGGTGTGGTGGCAGGTGCCTGTAGTCTCAGCTCGTTGAGGGGCAGAGGCAGGAGAATTGCTTGAACCCGGGAGGTGGAGGTTGCAGTGAGCCAGGATTGTGCCACTGCACTCCAGCCTGGGTCATAGAGTGAGACTCTGTCGAAGAAGAAGAAGAAGAGCTGGAAACAGGCTCATGAGAGGTTTCTCTTCTGGAATAAAGTCTGTTTGCCTTTTTAGAGACTCTATCTTCCTCTCTTTCTACCAGAAACCAGACCTCTGAGGGCCCCTTCCCCTCCCGCTATCCTCAGATCTGAAGCTCCAGTTCCCCCTCACTTCCTGTCCAGCACTGAAGCCCCATGGGACAGAGAGTATGTGACAGCTCATGCAGGAAGCCAGTCAGACGAGAAGAGTGCTGGGCTAAAGGGGATACATTTGGAAGGTATCCAGGGACCTGATCAGGGACGACCCTGAGTCCCAAGTAGAGAGGTTCAAATTTCTTCCTCCAGGCACTGTGGAGCTTGGAGGGTTTGGGGGCAGCTGCCTTGGAAGGGCTGAAAGGAGGTGGATGGCGCTGGTGAGACACATCTCTTCCCCCTCCCTCTACCCCGCAGCCACAGAAGAAGGACTCTCCAGCTCTTGGATACAGCATTTTAATACCATTGGGCTTTTAGGACAGGGAGGGGGTGGGAGCCAATCTCTATCTCCATGCTCCCACCCTGACCCACCAAGATGGAGGAGACACCAGGGCTCCAGCTGTGAGCCTGGTGCCTGCCTTCTGGTTCAAGCCTCATCCCCACCTCCTTGGAACTTCTAGCTCAAGCTCTGGAGGAAATCCACCAGCAGGTGCTCAGGGAAGCCGAAATCCATCTGCAGCAGCAGGAAGCCCTAGAGCGAGAGGCCGGAGGAGTAGAGGGGCAGGCTGGGCTGACTCCCAGGCCACCAGGAGGGAGCCAAGCTGATGGGGGTCCCTCTGCCTGTCTCCCCAACAGTCCCCAGTAACCCCAGGAATCCTGTCTGGGCCTCCCTCCGCAGGAGACAGGGGCTGGTGAGGGGGGCTTTGTACTCACATCCCGAGGGATAATCTCAGGGTTGATGATGTCGAAGAGGTTCAGGCCTTTGCTGTTCATGAGGGCTGTAAACAGTGCCTCGAGCCCTGGGACAGGGGACAGAGCCCCCCAGTCAGCCCTTCTTGGGGAGCAGGGTGGACCCGAGGCTCTGCCACCCTGGGCAGTGGGAGATGCCGAGACCTCTTTGGACCTACATTCTGTAAACATTTTTTTTCACTTTGATTTAGAAGAGTGGGCCAGTGCTTCTGAGGATGGGGAAGAGCAGAGTTTGCCTGCTGGTAGCACTTGCCACTCTGCTGCCCAAAGAAATTCCACTCTGTCCCAAACTTGAGCTCCCAACCCACCCACAATGGCCACATGACCTGCAGTTAGCTGAATCTACCCCACTAGGAAGGAACCTTCCCCACACAGCTTCTCAAAGCATTCTTTGCAACCACACAGAGTGGCCTCCTTGCAAGTAGTTGTAGGAATGGCTTAATCCGCTCCCCTCTAGTTTTAGCTCCATGGTTCAGATGGGGAAAAGGAGGCCAAGAGATGCCAAGACACCTCGCCAGGATAATTCGATTTCCACGCCCTTCTTCCTACCTAAGCCACGTGGACGAGCAGATATTCTAAAGGAAGGCACAGCCAGCTCAACATACTCTGTGGGGAAGGCGGCAGAAAGCTCTCAGCAGAGCCTCATCCACGTGTCCACACCCGAGCACACGTGTGCCATGATGTCTGAGAGTCTACCACTTGAGTCACCTCAAAGGGACAAATATTCTACCATTTCAAGGTCAAAAGGAAAATCGGGAACCATCAAGTTCAACACTCTCGTTTTACAGAAAGGGAAACTGAGGTTCGGGGCTGGGCTAGAACTAGGTCTCAGTCTCCCAGCCCAGGGCTCTTTCTGCTATATCAGGTTGCTATTAGGAAACCTGTGTCCTGAAAGTGGGTTGAGCCAACCCGTGGCAGAGATAATATTCTGCAGGTAAACCAGAAACAGGGCTCTGTGCATCTGGTTGAGTCATTGGCATGCAATGCCACCAGCAGGGACAGGGAAGGGGGCCCAGACTGCTAAGTGTCAATGACTGGGAACAGGGCCACCTGGAGCTCTGCCTGGGAAGGGCCCATAAGGTGAATGGGAAGCTCGGTCAGGCTTGGCAGCCCCGTTTCCCCTCCAGCCCACACTTACGAGACATGACCTCAGGGATGCCCACAGTGGTGATCATTGACTGCAGGAAGGTCTGGACGGACTCGGAGCTGCTCTGCCGATCAGAGGCCTATGGTGAGCGCTCCCTGGAGCACAGAAGTGACCCACAGGGCAGATGCCACACAGCCTGGGCAAAGCATTCACACCCATCCGTGAAAAAATACATCCAACCCACTCCCTCCTCATGCCCCAGACGGTGCCTCTCCTGAGTGGTCCCTCCTTCATCCTGGGGAAGGCCAGGATTGCTAGCCCATTCCACAGAGGGAAAACTGAGATCCAGGGAGGGGCTGCTTGGCCAGTACTCTTCTACCCAAAGCCCAGTCCATACCTACCAACACGCTCTCATTTTTGCAACACAAGCGCTCTCCCAACGGACATGACAGGGAGAAGAAGGGTCACAAGAGACGCAGAATGGACCACCTGGTCCAGATTATTTTGATCTGGTTGCCTGATTTCCTTTAGGACCCTCTGCCTGCTTTCTTTAAGGCAGGAGGTCCTACAGGACTTATTTCTCCCGGTCTATCCAAGACCACCTACCTCAGTCAAATTGGAAACAGTCTTTGATGTAATCCTGAAATAAAAAAGAGATGAGAATTTGACCCTCTATCAGGCCCCCTTTTGTAACATACCCCAGAAAAGAAACTCTAGGAAAGATAGCCAGTGCTTCTGTCTCGTTGCTCAGGCCATTTTGGAAACTCTCTTGAGATCTGCTATTCCAGCTGCCAGGCCTTTGCTCGGGCAGTGCTCTCCTACTCCTGGGCCCTCCCTCCATTCTTCCTAGTGCCCCCGCCTTCTTCCGGACGAAGACTTGCTCTAGGTAAGGATCTTATTTCCCTGCAGTCAGGTCATATGCCCCAGAGAGAAGGAGCCCTATTTCCCCACCACCACCTGTCCTGCGCCTGACTCCCAGGGGCCAGGGAGAGGTTTGCAGAGTCGACCGCCCCCTCTTCTCTGCAGCACATACTGGAAATCCAAGAGGCTTAAGAAGAGCTTTTTCTTGGAATAAGAGGCCTGGACGGTAGTTATGATATCCTGGGGAGAGAAACCAAATTTGCTGTGAGCCAGGGATTTCCCTGAAGCAGAGAGCAACCTCCTAGCCCAGGGTCCCTGATTTTTTCCACTAAGGGACCATGGGAACCAGGCTTAGCTATTGCTCTTCTGAGGAGAGTTCCCCAGCACCTGTGGCTTTGGAATTAGGACCTGAGAAATCACATGGGCACTTTCTGTTTTCTTTTCTTTTTTTTTTTGAGATGGAGTCTTGCTCTGTCACCCAGGCTATAGTGCAGTGGCATGATCTCAGCTCACTGCAACCTCCGCCTCCCAGGTTCAAGCAATTCTCCTGCCTCAGCCTCCTGAGAAGCTGAGATTACAGGCCTGTGCCACCACGCCTGGCTAATTTTTGTATTTTTAGTAGAGACAGGGTTTCACCACGTTGGCCAGGATGGTCTCGATCTCTTGACCTCGGGATCTGCTCACCTCGGCCTCCCAAAGTTCTGGGATTACAGGTGTGAGCCACCGCATCCAGCCCTCCAGCCCTATTTTTAGTTTTTTGAGAAACCTAAAAAAGGTCTCAAACACCTGACCTCAAGTGATCCACCCTCCTCAGCCTCCCAAAGTGTTGGGATTACAGGCCTGAGCCACTGCGCCTGGCCCATGCCACTTTCTCTCCTGGTTTCTGACTTATCCACATCCACAATGGTTTCTTCCTGTTTGGTCAGAAACAAGCATGGACCTGGGCTTTCCTGCATAGCACTCCCTCCACCTTCCAAGTAAAACCATCATCAAAGCGAGGTGGTGGAGGAAGTGTGGTCCCTTAACCAGCAGCATTTGCACCACGCAGAAGGGAATGTGTGGTAAAGACAGATTCTCAGGCCCCACCCCAGGCCCACCAAACCAGAAACCCGGGGGGTGGCTCCAGAAGTCTGTGCAGTAACCCCACTCCAAGTGATTCCGATGCCTTCCAAAGTTTAAGGCCCACAACACTAGCTCACTTTCAAATAGACGCTAGATTTTGAGTTGTAAGTTGTATAAGCACCTCTGCAACCACCCATTTTTATTTGATAGCACTGGGCACAATTAGTGGTTATAGCCTTTTGTTTGTCTAGTTGTTTTTCCTTTCTTCCCATTAGATCATAAGCTTCATGAGATCAGAAACCATATGGCCCTGGCCCACAGTAAGACCTCAACAGTTATTGTTGAAAATGAATGAATGAATGAATGAATGAATGAATGTGCTAGGGGTGCAGAACTATTGGCTCTGGTCTGACTGTGATGTGTGGCCTTGAACAAGTGTCCCATTGGTTCTAGGCCTCTGGAGCTCCCTCTCTGCAGCAAAGGGGTGGGCGCAGCTGAGGCTCAAAGGCTGTTTCTGCTTTCTGTCACTTTAGCCAGGACTCAGTTTGATGCCTCCCTAATCCCACAGTCCTGCACCAGCACCAAGCTTGTCATCTCCTCCCTCCCCTAATCCCAAAGCCTCTGTGGCTTTTACTTCCTCCTTCTGGTCTTTAAGCCTCCGTGAGATGGTCTCAATGTACCTTCCGGCCTTCACCTCAAACAACCATTGTCCCTGACCACACTGTGATTCCCCTTCCCAGGCCCTATTGGTGTCTTTCCCTGGGCCAGAGCACCCGCCCTTGAGATCCAATGCTTCCCTTCCGGGAGCACTCCCTTCAGCTCCAACACACACACATCCCGGTTAACATAGATTTCTAAAAATCCTTTCTGTACACAGCCAAACTCGAAAGCAACAGGGGAGGTCTTCAGGAGGCAGGAACAAGGGCAGATACCTAGGAAAGTCGGGGGAGAGGGAATGCAGTGCTTTGGAATGAAACAGGACATTCCAGGAAGCAGGGACCAGTGCGGGGGAGTTGGGGGCTAACAGGTGTTTGTTACAGTGGTAAAGATTATTCTAACTTTAGTCGGGCCCCTGAACCTCCTCCCAGGAGCATCTGTGCACTTCTTATAAAACCCAGTTTTAGCAAAATAACTCCCTATTCTCCATATGTGATCACCCTTGAAAGCTGATCCGATTCCTCCACCTCCACCTCCCCCCAGATGTTGTCTGATGACCCTGTCTTCAGCTAGAATCCTGTTAGGTTGGTTTTAGGCAGAAGCTCTGATATTTTCTCTTGGTAATTTTCTATCTCTGACCCCATCCTGCTCCTTGGCTATAAATTCTCCCTTGCCCATGTTTGAAGTTGAGGCCAAGTTCTCCCACTACTGTAAGACCCTACCGCAGTGGTTCCTATACTTGTCACAAGGGTCCCAAACAGTCTTTTTTACCATGCTTTAACAGCATCATTGAATAATTTTTTCTTTAACAAATGCTCAACATTTCAGACTCTTAACAAAAAAATAAGTAAGTAAACATCCACATGAGAAAGCCTAAAGGAATAAAACAGAAAAACAAAAAGGAAAATAATACGAAAATTAAAGAGATATTTGAAAGGCTAAATAAACTGGGCACAGTGGCTCATGCCTGTAATCCCAACACTGTGGGAGGCCAAGGTGGGCAGATCACTTGATCCCAGGGATTCCAGACCAGCCTGGGCAACATGGCAACACCCTATCTCTACGTGGTGGTGCCCGTCTCTAGTTGGGAAGCTGAGGTGGAAGGATCACCTTAGCTAGGGAGATCGAGGCTACTGTGAGTAGTGATTACACCACTGCACCGCAGCCTGGGCGGAAACAAACAAACAAACAAACAAACAAAGAACAGCTGAATCTAATGTTCTATCCTGGATCAGATCTTGGAAAAGAAAAAGATATCAGTGGAAAAACTGGGGAGATTCAAATAAAGTTTAGAGTTTGGTTAATAGTCGTGCACCAATGTTAATCTCTCCGCTATGACAGTGTAGCGTGGTTATGTAAGATGTCAACAAAGTGGGAAGCGGCCGGGGGGGATACGGGAACTCTCTGTACTTTACAACTTTTATTCAAATCTAAAGTTACTCCAAGATAAAGAGTTTATTTAAAAATAATAAAGCACCAGAAGGAAATGCACCCAGTAACCACATCAAAGGCCTCTGGACAAGGGGGTTATGGTGACAGTGGGTTTCTTCTTTCTATTTTTCTATATCTTCCACAATGTGCTTGCATTGCTCTTGTCTTTGGTTCTTAATGTATTAAGAAATATTGGCCCGGCACAGTGGCTCACGCCCACAATCCCAGCACTTTAGGAGGCTGAGGCAGGTAGATCACTCGAGGTCAGGAGTTCGAGACAAGCCTGGCCAACATGGTGAAACCCCGTCTCTACTAAAAATTAGCTGGGCGTGATGGCATGTGCTTGTAGTCCATCTAGCTGCTTGGTAGGCTGAGGCACAAGAATCACTTGAACCTGGGAGGTGGAGCCAAGATCACACCATTGCATTACAGCCTGGGTAACTACAGAGTGAGACTCTCTCTCAAAAGAAAAAAAAAAAGATATTCTAAGTAGCATTAAAGATAATACTGCTCTTTAATTCCTTATTTGCAATTATAAAATCAAACAGGATCTGAAAACTGCAAGTTTTTTCTTAAGTTTGAGTTTGTTGGCAAAAACCTGGCCATTGTCTAGGAAGCGATCTACGGTATTTATCTCGCTTCATATGAGGAGAAATGCCAGTGTGTTTCATCGTGGGGTGCCAGCCAGACCCTACTGGGTGTTCTGCAATATATCCAGTGTCTATACACTACACTACTTTCACAAATTCTCAAAAGTTCGGAATTTGGAAACCCATGTGGCCCTAATGGATGGAGGGCTGTGGAGCTGGGTAACAAACACCATTGTCTACCACTGAGCTTAAAAGGAAAATATTGGGCGGTGTGCAGGCTCATGCCTATAATCCTAGAACTTTGGGAGGCTGAAGCGGGCAGATCATTTGAAGCCAGGAGTTTGAGACCAGCCTGGCTCACATAGCGAAATCCTGTCTCTACTAAAAATACAAAAATTTAGCCAGGCATGGTAGTGCATGCCTGTAATCCCAGCTACTTGGGAGGCTGATGCACAAGAATCGCTGGAACCCGGGAGGCGGAAGTTGCAGTGAGCCGAGATTGTGCCATTGCACTCCAGCCTGGGCAATAGAGCGAGACTCTGTCTCAAAAAAATAAATAAACAGTAAATAAAAATAAGAATGAAAGAAAACATGCCTGGCATGCTGACTCACGCCTGTAACCCCAACAACTCAGGAGGCTGAAGTAGGAGAATTGCTTGAGGCTAGGAGTTTGACAGCCTCGACAACATAGCAAGACCCTGTCTCTAAGGAATTTTTTTTTTCAATTAGCCAGGTGTGGTGGTGTGTGCCTGTGGTCCCAGCTACACAGGAGGCTGAGGTGGGAGGATCACCTGAGCCCAGGATTTGAGGCTGCAGTGAGCTATGGTTGTGAGACTGCACTCCAGCCTGGGTGACAGAGTGAGACCCTGTCTCTAAAACAATAAAAATAAGAAAAGAGAAAATATCACCTAAACTGTGGAAATCATGTGTGTACCCCTCATTGCATGCATGGTGCAATTTTGATTACGAGGAGCCATGTGTAAGAGACAACCAATGCCGGCAGAGATGGGGAGAAGGATCTGGGGGCTTCAGAGCGCACCCCCACCCCGGCCCCTAAGGTCCGGCTGTGAGTCACGTTCCCCGCCCCCAGCACCCGCCTCACCTCTTCAAATGTGTAAGCTACAAAATGTTGCTGGTCTGGGCGTGGAAAGAGGAATTCCACCATCACTGAAGAACTGACCACGACGCCCTTGTTTTGGCAGGAGATCTTGGGCACCTTGAGGCAGTGGACAGTGACTTGGGCCTGGCTGGGGAGGCTGCCGACAAGCTGTGGAAGACAGGGTTCCGGTGTCCAGGACAGGGACCTATCATCCCTGCCTGCAGAGATGGGAAGGACAAAGCTAGCTCGGGGCTCCAGGGCTGGGGAAAAGGAAGCAGCCTGGGGTAGTGCCCGGGCCCCAGGCCGTGCAAATTAGGACTCTCGTCGTCTGTGGGCCTCTGTTTCTCATCTGTGTGCTAGTGAAGCTAGAACTCCTCCCTCAGGATGTGCTGAGAATGCCTTCACTTAGTCTTCTGGGCCTCACTTTCCTCATCTGTAAAATGGGGATAATCATAGTTCCTACTTCATAGGGTTGTCCTGAGGAGGAAATGAGATAACCTGTGGAAAGAGCTTAGGACAGGATGCACTGCACGGTAACCCTCCAATGGAAGCGGCTGTAGCTTTGATTTAATAATATTGGTGAACACTGACCGTGCTTCAGCCCTGGACTAGGGGTACGGATAGAGCGGAGAGCCCAGGAGCTGCAGGCTATAATGGCAGGAGCTCAGATTTAACCAGGACATCACAGAATGGAATGTACAACTGCAGCTGAGGAGTATTTAAAGGAGAGACACACCAGGCTGTGGCACGAGGCGATCTGAGCTAGTCATCAGGGAGGTGGGAGAGGCCTTCCCTGAGCGGACGAGGAGAAGATGGGATGGGGGAGGGTAGACCATTCTGGCAGAGGAGGCAGTGTGGGCAAGAGCCCTGGGGAAGGAGCATGGCCAACATAAGGAAGGGGCAGGCAGCCAGCGGGGTTGGGGCGTGTGGCCTGAGGACCTCCAATTATAACCTGTGGGACTGGGCTCTAGGAGACTACACACCCCAGAAAACCATCGAACCACTGGATGCACAACAAATGGTTTAATTCAATGCATAGCTCAGCTCAAAAAAAAGAAAGAGGCGGCCAGGTGCGGTAGCTCACACCTGTCATCCCAGCACTTTGGGAGGCTGAGGCGGGTGCATCATTTGAGGTCAGGAGTTCAAGACCAGCCTGGCCAACATGGTGAAATCCTGTCTCTACTAAAAATACAAAAAAATGAGCCAGGCACAGTGGCACGCACCTGTAATCCCAGCTACTCAGGAGGCTGAGGCACGAGAATTGCTTGAACCCAGGAGGAAGAGGATGCAGTGAGCTGAGATTGTGCCACTGTACTCCAGCCTGGGCAACAAGAGTGAGACTTTGTCTCAAAAACAAATAAATAAAATAAAATGAAAATCTCAGTGGGTAAGTAAACAGATAAGACACAGCTGTAAAAAGAGTTAATGAACTTAAAAAGATACTTGAAGAAACTATCTAGAACTTAGCATCGAGATAAAAGAGATGGGAAACATGAAAAGATACAGAAAATGGAATGAGACACGTGTCCTCTGGAAATTTGAGGAGGTAGGAATGGAGAAAATAGGGATGGAGCAATCGGGGAAGAGAGAGTGATGAAGAAATTTCCAGAGCTGCTAATGGGCCAGGCACTGTTACTCACACCTGTAATTTCAACACTGAGGCAGGAGAATGGCTTGAACCCAGGAGGTGGAGATCGCAGTGAGCCGAGATCGCACCACTGCACTCCAGCCTGGGCCACAGAGCAAGACTCTGTCTCAAAAAAAAAAAAAGAAAGAAAAAAAAAGAAAATAAATTTCCAGAGCTGATGAAAGACATCATCAACTCTTAAACTGAACAGTTACGCTGGGCTCAAAACAACTAGATTGAAAGGCAGACAGGATGAGAAAGTGTAGGACCCTGGAGGCCAGGGCAGAGCATTTAGCCTGTATCCTACACCAGCTGTAAGCAGGCAGGTGAATGAGCAGTTTGGTTTCTTGAAAAGATTGTTCTGGCTGCTATGGGAAACAGATTGTAAGAGGGTATCAGGACACAGAGAGACCCACCAGGAGCTGCAGGTGGGTCCCCACTAAAGATAATAGTAGCCTGGCCTGAGGAGGAGGTGGAGACAGAGAAGTAGAAAGACTGGAAATAGGACATCACAGGAACAGGACTTAGACAAGGGGCTGAGGGAGAAGACCCGATCAGGGGCTGTGAGTTGCATACATGCAGAGAGAGAGACATCGCAAAGCCGGGGAAAGAGGCTGGGTGGTCTGAGTTCATAAGGGAAGAGGAACTGTCCTCTGTTAGAACAGGAAAGGGTTGCAGGAAGGCGCAGGTGTGGGTGAGTGGGTGGGATTGGGAGCAGACACGTCGGGGAGAAGTTCTGTGGGTGGCTCTGCTCAGCTCTCTGGGAAGAGGCTGTGTGTGGAGAGGGAAGTGGAAAGTAGACGGGAGGGGGCCCCTGGAGATTTGAGGATGGCAGGAAGTCCTGAAGAAGCCGTTGCAGTGGCTGGGGGAGTGAGGTGACCAGAAAGCTGAGGGAGGCTTACTCAGAAAGCACGAGGTCCATTTGAGGAAGGAGATCATGGGTTCTTTGTGGAACCCTGCAATGAGGAGTGGGATTTTGAGCATCATTGCCACTGGCCATAGCAAGAAGAGGCCGTGACCCCCAAGGAGCTTGCCTGAAGTTGGCTTTGGGATCAGGAGTAATCAACAGTCACTTATTACTGGGGCCCTCTGAACCTGGAGTTGATCCTGGGGTTCCAGCACCCACGAGGCCCTATGCCTGGGTAATAGAGCAGGTAACGGAGCATTATCTTTAGGGGGCAACAGAGCTGGGCTCAAATCCAGCCTTGACATTCACTGTTTCCCTGTGTGTAAAACAGGGATGGTTTGAGTGCCCTACTCATAGGGTGGGTGTGAGCACTGAGGGAAGTCACGCACACCAAGCGCTTCGCTCCATGCCGGACACCCTAGAAGGAGCTGTGTTTGCTGCTATAATTTTTGCCATTGCTGTTGTTATCGGCTGTGTAGGAGCTCTCGAAGCCAGAGAAAGATTGGGGTATGTGAGATAAACCCCATACAGGGGTGGGGGCAGTTACCTCCTGGAAGATTTCCTGGTTGGTGTTGAAGCCCCAGGTCTCCAGCACTGCCTGCAAAGAGATGGGGAAGTTGGGGGTTGGGGGGTGTAAAGGCCACTCCTCAGAGGGAAACTCTGCAGGGACTGAGTGCAGTTTCAAGGACTGGAGCCCTCCTCAGACCCAACTCCCAATCTTCCAGACAACATGTGAGATGCTCCGGGCAGGGTGTAGGGCAGAGAATCCCCGTCCCGGCTGGAGGCCTGGCTTCTGCTCCCTGCTCTGCCTCACACAGGCTGCGTGACCTTGCTCAAGTCTCTTCCCCTCTGGCGGCCTCATTTTCCTCATGAGTTCAATGACAGGCATGGCCTGGAAACTACCTAAGCACTTCTGGTACAGTATAGGTGGAGAGTACCAGCTTTGGGGCACCTCTTACAAGCTGTGTGATCTTCAGTAAGTCACCTACCTTCTCTGAGCTCTGCTGTTTTTTTGTTTGCAAAACAGAGGTAACAATAGTACTCATCTCACCGCCTGAGTGCAGCAAATATAACTGCAATAAATGTAAGACTAATATCATCTTCTTTTCTTTTTTGAGACAAAGTTTCATTCTTGTTGCCCAGGCTGGAGTGCAGTGGTGTGATCTCAGTTCACTGCAACCTCTGCCTCCCGGGTTCAAGCAATTCTCCTGCCTCAGCCTCTTGAGTAGCTAGAATTACAGGCATGCGTCACCATGCCTGGAAAATTTTGTATTTTTAGTAGAGACAGGGTTTCTCCATGTTGGTCAGGCTGGTCTCAAACTCCTGACTTCAGGTGATCTGCCTGCCTCAGCCTCCCAAAGTGCTGGGATTACAGGCATAACCCACTGCGCCTGGCCAATATTATCTTATATTTAATGCACAGTTACTATGTGCCAAGCTATATCTCTACCTAAATCCATCTATTGATTGCTCTATCTATCCATCTATCTATCTGGGAATACACAGTCTACTCCAAAAAATGCTGGACTTTACTATTTTTTTTGAGATGTAGTCCTACTCTGTCACCCACTCTGGTGTGCAGTGGTGCCATTATAGCTTACTGCAGCCTCAACCTCCTGGGCTCAAGTAATCCTCCCATCTCAGCCTCCTAAGTAGCTGGAACTATAGGTATGCACTGCCATGCCCAGATAATTTTTAAACTTATTTTTATTTTTGCAGAGGCAGGGGTCTCCTATGTTGCCTAGGCTGGTCTTGAACTCCTGGCCTCCAGGAACCCTCCTGTGTCAGCCTCCCAAAGGATTGGAATTACAGGCGTGAACCACTGCACCCAGTCTGGACTTTACTGTTATTGCTCCAGCTTAGATGGTCCCTAGCTCTTTGGCCCACCACCAAGTTTCCGAGTTTCCTCCCTCCTCTGCATTCATGTGCACACACACACATACCACACGCCATCTGGATTCCCTAGCAGCCCAGCCCCACCCACTCACCTTGAACTCCTCTCCCATCAGGCTGAGCGTGAGGCGGCCACTCTGGAAAGCTACCTTGGCCAGGGAGTCGAAGACTTGCTCAGAGAACCAGAAGTATAGCATGCGAGAGTCCCCCAGCAGTGTGGGCGAGAAGGTGGGGAGCGGGAGGTCCTCCGAGACATTCTTGTAGATGAAATGACCCTGGAGGAAGCAGGGATGCTGGCTGGACCCCGTGTCGCCCTGCTGGGCTCAGGTCTAGCTTCAGGGAGATTGGGAGGAGCCTTGGAAAGCATTCAGCCCAGAGTGCAGATGGGGAAACTGAGGAAAGAGCTGCACCCAGTTTCCCCCAGCGGGGCTTTCACTCATTCAACAAATATTTCCCGAGTGCTGACTGTGTCTCAACCACCATGGGAAGTGAACCAGACAGATGTGGTTCTTGCCTTCACAGGGGACATTCCTGCCTTCAAGTAATGACATTGCTCAGGACAGCTGGTGACCATGGACCTCCAGCTCCCGCCCCCACCCCTGGCCGACCACTGGCCCTGCCCCTGCAGAGGGCAGTCCATTGACCATCAGCTCCTGGAGGCCAAAATTGGGAAAACAAGCCGCTGTCCAGTCCCCCGAGCCTCTAAGTCATCCAGCCCACAGGTCGTGAACAGGCTTCAGGAATGTCCATGAACCTCCAAAATGATCCTTCTGTTCAGTTTCCTGGGGAGAGGTTCTGTTACAAAGATGTCTGGTTTGCCCTAAAATCTTCTCCTATCTCTCTGTACCACTTGATTTTTAGCTAGTCTCAATATCTAGCTGGAATAAATTCCTCCGTTTCCCTTGCAGCTAGGGTGGGATCCTGTGATCAAGTTCAGGCCAATGGGATGTGAGCAGAGGGGGTGTGGAGGATAGGCCAGCCAGCTGGGACCCTACAATGAGGCCACACCTGAGGCTGGCTGAGAACCCAGTGCAAGGGGCCTGTGTGCCTGACGCCCTGGAGCCTCCAGATCCCCCCGGGCTGCAGATGCTCAGGCCGTGACACGAGGGAAACAAATGTCTATCGTGTTTAAGCAGCTATGATTTTGGATTTCTTTGTTACAGTAGTAGAATGTATATCCTAAGTAATAGAGGGTCCAAAGCTTTTGTCAGTACGCCCCGGGGGGGTGGGGCACAATCCACGGCTGTAGAGGGTGACAAAAGCCAAACAAGCCCTCCAGAAGGAGCTGGTGCTTTGCTGGGATCCTTGCAGTGGGGAGCCCTGATGCCTTCAGAGGGGGCTCGGAGGCACGTCACTGTGGCCTGCCCTCCCAGCTGCATCAGGAATGGGGAGGAGTGGCCCTGTACACTTGGTTGCTGGGTTGAAGCTGGGGGACGAGGCTGTCAGAGCACAGGGAAGGACCTACTCCCCTGGGGAAGCTGGGCCCTGCCCCCACCCTCGCATACTCCTACCTTGTGATGGGACTCCAGGTATGAGGCTGTGATGACGGGATCACCTGTCAGGGATATGTCCACTCCAATGTCCCCATCTGAAAGGATGCTGGCTGCAGGAGGAAAAGATCAAGGTGTGGCCTCAGGATGGGGGAACTGCCCAGAGTCACTGCTGTCTTGCCCCCACACAGCTGCCCAAGCCTCAGCGTCAGTGTTCCCCTCTGTAAAGTGGGGCCTGGGTATGTGGGAAGGGGTGCTGCACTTTTTCATTCTCTTTTCCCAAGTCTGTCTGTCTGGGTAGGTAACGCCTTTCTAGAAGGCTTTTTCAGAGCATGAGACTTTGAGTCCAAGACTTGGGATGAAACCCAGCTCTGCTCTATACTGCAGGGGAACGGGGCAGGGCCCTGACCTCACCCAGCATCCGAATCCTCATCTCCAATGAGCAGGCTGTGTAAACGCACACGAGTGCCCAGCGATGTGAGAGATCTAATTATATTTTTTCCTAATCTACTTCCAGGAGAATCTTGGAATCTTCCTGGACTTAATCACCCGTCTGTCCTGAGTTCTATAGTCTAGAACAGGGGGCAGCAGATTTTTTCTATAAAGAACCAGATAGTAAATATTTTAGGCTTTGCGGGGTACGTGGTCTCTGTTGCAACTAGTCTGCTCTGCCGCTGTAATGCAAAAGCAGCCATCGCCAATATGCATGCCAGTGGGCACGGCTCCGTTCCAGTATGATTTTATTTTTGAAAGCAGGCAGCCAAATGCATTTGGCTCACTGGCTATAGTTTCCAACCCCTGGTGTAGAACCACCGTGAGAGACGCGGAGCACAGATGGGAGTGTAGGTTACCCTACCTGCCTCCTCCCTCAAACCACGTCCCTGTGAAACAGCCTTCCAACCTCCCAGCGCCCTCTGAATTCTGTGGCTGCCTGGGCCAATCCAGAAACTCCTCCCTCACTCTTCCTTCCTGTTAGTTTTGCCCACCTGCATTCCTATTGATGGCACAGCTACTGACACGGGGATCCCAAAGAGACAGACAGACATTCCAGGTGTATGCAGCCATGAGAGTAGAGGGAAAGGGAGAGACAGATCGGCCACTCAGGAAGACAGAACTGTGCTCAGCACTTTGTGCCTTGGCTGGAGCCTAGGATGCCTGCCACGGGCTTGGGGCTGCCTGGAACCTCCCCTCCTAACACCGCACAGTGGCCCAGAGGGCCCCCTCACCTGGGGTTCCACTGTTCCCTTGCTGTCTCTGTTTACTGAGTACCTACTATGTGCCAGGGTATAAGGAGCAGGCGGTCTCCTCAGCCCAGCCACCTCCCTCTCCACAGGTGAGGAGCACAGCAGGAAGCCTTACACACGTGGTGAGGGGGAGGGAGCTTTTGGAGTTTTTGAAGGGCCAAGGTTCAAATTCTGCTTCCACTTCCTAGTGGAGGGACGGGGGTCCTCTCATCTCCAGAGATTTCTATTTCCTCCTCAGTGGAATGGGGGCTAGCAGTACGTTCCTTGGGGGTGGCTGTGAGGATTCCATAGCTAACATAAGTGGTATGCACTAGTCCTGTGCATCCATGGGGCATCTACTGTGTGCAGGGCACCATTTAGGGCATCATTCAGCAACCAATGGCTATTACTCTTTTTTTTTTTTTTTTTGAGATGGAATTTCACTCTTGTTGCCCAGGCTGGAGTGCCCTGGCGTGATCTTGGCTCACCGCAACTTCCGCCTCCCAGGTTCAAGCAATTCTCCTGCCTCAGCCTCCCAAGTAGCTGGGATTACAGGCATGTGCCACCACACCTGGCTAATTTTGTATTTTTAGTAGAGATGGGGTTTCTCCATGTTGGTCAGGCTGGTCTAGAACTCCTGACCTCAGATGATCCACCTGCCTTGACCTCCCAAAGTGCTGGGATTACAGGCATGAGCCACTGCGCCCGGCCTTATTACTATTATTATGATTGGCACAGGACAGTGCTTCCCACTCCTCGCCACCTTCTTCTCTTGTCTGAGGTTCCTCTCAATGACCAGGGACGTCCCCACCAGATGGATGATGAAACCAAGTCCTGAGTAGTTTCTTCTACACTGCACAGCCTTGTGGGAGGTCCCCCTGAACCTGAGGCCTGATGGGAAGGGAGGGAAGGGACCCAGAAGGGCAGGGAGTTCCCGATCCCCACACAGCTTTCTTCATCATTATCTTTCATCGATGTCTTCTGCTATTTGAAATGTTGGTGACTATGCATGGCGCAGGGTATAGGGTGGTGATAATAGCAGTCATAATAAGGGTACAGGATGAGCCAGGTATGAGGTACAAGGCAGCATCTTACTCATTTTACATACATTTTTTCCCTACTCAATATTTACAGCCACCTTGTGGGGTAGATGCTATTATCACCCCCATTTTATCAATAAAGAAATTGAGATTCAAGAGATTAAGTGATTTGCCCAACGTCACACAGCTTGTGAAGCTGCAGCCCTAAGGGGCAGAGACTTGCCAAAGCCTGCCCAGAACGAATCATCAAGTGTCTGAGCCAGACAGAGGCCATGGGAACTAGACAGGAGGAGTGACAGTCCCAAGGCCATGCAGTGCAGCGGGTGGCTTTCTGGCTCCCACCGCTGTCTTCTGAGCCATGCAGACAGAAACCCACTCACCAGCCCTTGTCTGGACAAAATCGGCCATGATGTTGGAGATGACGTTGATCTCTTTGCAGACCTGGGGCAGACAGAACAGGTGCTTTCCAGGCAGGAAAGGATGCCAGAGGAGGGGCAGGGCAGTGCCTCCTTCCAGCTGCGTGCTCGTGGCAATGCTGGGAACTACCACATTGGGAAGATGGGAGTGGCTCCTTCTCAGGGAAGGGCAGGGAGGAAAGGGGTCCAGCCTCCTGGGCATGGCCCTGGACCACAGGGAGTCAGCCAGACTCACTCACCTGTCCCTTCAGGATCAGCTTCAGGGTATAGGAGATGAAGTTTGTGAATAGCTGCTTGATCCATCCAGGCCTGAGGGCAGCAAACACCACAGTGAGCCCCTGAGCAGTCCTGTGCATCCATGGAGCACCTACTGTGTACCAGGCACTATTCAGGGCTCTGCTCGTCCTGACTCATGTAGCTCAGGAGGTAGGAATTATCACCCCCAGTTTGCAGCTGAGAACATTGAACCTTAGACCCAAGGATTAACCACGGCACCCTCCCGGAATTCCTCAAGAGGTCCCAGCTCCTGTATGCTCACACCTGTCACACACATGAAAACGTGCCTAGAGTCCAAATTCACACGTGTCCGTCTGCACCAGAGGCAGAAAATGGCCTGAATACAGGGCTCCTCTCCAGACCCCACCCACCAGTTCCCTTCTGCCTTCCAGGTTTGGCATTGGTTATATGACCAGGGTCTCTCTCTTTATTTTATTTATTTATTTTTATTTATTTATTTATTTTGCATTCAAATTCAGAAGACCAGGGTCTCTCTCAACCTCGGTATCTTCCTCTGTGCAATGCGGTGACCCACAGCTCCCTGACAGAGGGTGTTGGCCAAGACAAAAAGTGCCACCCTGGGAAACAGTAGAGTAAGTATCTAGGAACTCAGCTTCTGGGTTCAGAGAATGCTGGGTTCAAATCCTGCTCTCATCCCTCAGTGGCGAGTTGTGTGTCCTCAGCAAGCTACTTCGCTTGACTAGAGTTTTAGCTGTGAATTAGTGTGGTGTTTGGGTTGCAGAATGCACTCCGTAGATATGAGCTTTTCCTTCCTAACCTCTCTGTGATTCAGTTTACCCACAGGTAAAAAGGGGCTGATAACAAAATCTATAACCTGGGGCTGGTTTTAAGGACAAAATCAATTAATTCATGCAAAGGGCCTGGGATAATGCTTGGCACACAGCGAGTTCCTAATAGCTGTTAGGTGGCTATTGTTTTCCAGCCTTTGAGGGTGTATTGATGGGAAGGGGTAGGAGGTGACCCCACTGAAGGTATTCTCCAGGTTTGGCCACCCACAAGCATGCCCTGTGTGGGGTTGAGCCTGGAGAGGCCGTGGACACGCTAACAGGATGGGCACAAGCAGGATGGGGGCCACAGGGCGGTATACTTACTCTCGCTCTCCTTGGAGATGCAGGAGGAGCTTATGGAAAGACAGGTGGCAGTTGGGGGCATTGGTCCGCACTCTACCAGAGTCGCAGGCTGCAGTGAAATCCAACACGACCTCAGGGCAGCCTCCACTATTGGGTGGTACCCACATGCTGCCCAGGTCAGCCAAGAGCTTGGCCAGCTCTGGGCTCCACAACTCTGCAAACTTCCCAGGCCGGGACTACTTTGGTGGCCCCTGATCCCTCTGCCTGCACAACCTCCCCACTCTGCTGAGGCCAAGCCCTAGTGTCTGGCTCACATATCCCCAGAGGACTCTGGACACATACTCAGTTGTGTGTTGATCTGGAGGTCAATGGCGGAGTTGATCTCAAAGTCAATGGACTGATCAATGCCCAACCTGCAAAGAGCCAAGGATCCAGGACCCTCATTCTGCCCTCCAGCCCAGAGCGGGCCAGGGCGTGGTGCATCAGCTGATGGGAATGCTTACCCCCAGGCAGCGGTGTAGCTATACTTCAGGGTCCCACTGAAGACCACAGACACATTCTGAATGGCGACATCAATGGACTTGGCTTCCACCAGCTCCACCTGGCTGCTGGCAATGGACAAGTGGCTGATCTGGATGCTGGGAAGGAACAGGAGTGAGGAAGGACGTCAGGGGTCATCCAGGGAGCCCAAGGAGTGAGCCTCCAATTTTGCCTAGGTGAGGGTGGAAGATAGAATCATAGCCCCCAGAATGTCTACCTCCTAATCCACAGAACTTGCAAATATGTTACCCAATGTTCAAATGATGGGCACCCACTCGACTCGTGTTACCCATATGTAAGTATGGTTAAGTTAAGGACCTTGGGGTAGGTGGGGAGATGATCCTGGATTATCTGGGTGGTCCCAGTGTAATCACAGGGTGTTGAAAAGTGGAAGAGGAGGCAAAAGAGGAGAGGCGGGGGAGAGGTGACCAGGGAAGAATGCCCAGAGAGAGTCAACCCTGCTGGGCTGAAGATGAAGGGAAACGTGCTCACGGGGACATTTAGATCTAGAAGTGCCTATTTTTAAAAAAGAGAAAGATCTCAATTCAATATCCAACTTTCCACCTTAAGGAACTTGAAAAATAAGGGCAAACAAACCCAAAGCTAGCAGAAGGAAGGAAGTAATCAGGATATTAGTGGCTACGAATGAAATAAAGAATAGAAAAACAACAACAATTGGTGAAAGCAATAGTTGGTGTTTCCAAAAGATCAACAAAATCAACAAACCTTTAGCTAGACTGGCAAGAAAAAAAAAGACTCA
The DNA here is from genome assembly GCA_963573385.1 of Cacajao melanocephalus. Lineage (NCBI taxonomy): Eukaryota > Metazoa > Chordata > Mammalia > Primates > Pitheciidae > Cacajao > Cacajao melanocephalus. The sequence goes on along the minus strand of CAUYLG010017731.1, from coordinate 105,412 downwards.
AATTACTAAAAACAGAAATAAAAGTGAGGTTATTATTACCAATCTTACAGAAATAAAAGGAATTATGAGAGAATAGTATGAACAATTGCATGTCAACAAATGAGATAAATTAGATGAAATGGACACATTCTTAGAAATGTAAATGGTATGTGAAGCAGAGTGAAAATTGATTCCGAAGAGTATAGATACACCATCAGAAGTGAAGTTAGATCAAAAATAGATTGACAGGCTGGCGTGGTGGCTCTCGCCTGTAATCCTAGAACTTTGGGAGGCTGAGGTGGGCGGATCACCTGAGATCAGGAGTTCATGACCAGCCTGGCCAACATGGTGAGATCTCGTCTCCACAAAAATAAAAAAAAATTAACCGGGCATGATGGTGGGTGCCTGTAGTCCCAGCTACTAGGGAGGCTGAGACAGAAGAATCGCTTGAACCCGGGAGGCGGAGGTTGCAGTGAGCTGAGATTGCGCCATTGTACTCCAGCCTAGGCGACAGAGCAAACCTCTTGACAAAACGTTGCATGTCTATATCAAAACATCTCATGTACCCCATAAATATATATGCTTACTATGTACCCACAAAAATTAAAAATAAAAAAATTTAAAAATACATTGGCAAAGACTTATAGTATAGGAAACAACTAGATTGTTCCAGATTCTTCCTTCCTTTTTTTTTTTTAGTTCTTTCTTTTCTTTTCTTTTTTTTTTTTTTTTTTTGATACAGAGTCTCGCTATGTTGCCAGGCCGGAGTGCAGTGGCGCGATCTTGGCTCACTGCAACTTCCCCCTCCCGGGTTCAAGCAATTATCCTGCCTCAGCCTCCCGTGTAGCTGGGACTACAGGCATGCGCCACCAAGCCCAGCTAAGCTTTGTGTTTTTTAGTAGAGATGGGGTTTCACCATGTTGGCCAGGATGGTCTCGATCTGTTGACCTTGTGATCCACCTGCCTCGGCCTCCCAAAGTGCTGGGATTACAGGCGTGAGCCACCGCGCCTGGCCCTTTTCTTTTTTTTATTCTTTTTTTTTTCCCATGGTGCCTCGCTGTTGCCCAGGCTGGAGTGCAGCTGTGTAATCACAGCTCACTGCGGCCTCGAACTCCAACAATCCTCCTGCCTTAGCCTCTGAAACAGCTGGGACCACAGCCATGCACCAACCACACCTGGCTAATTTTTGTATTTTTTTGTGTAGATAAGGGTCTCACTATGTTGACCAGACTCCACATTCTTCTAAATGCTCTAATCTGGAATTAGATCATACTACAGTCTCCAATCTTCTTTCAGTTCTACAGAAATTTAAACCTCCTGCTACATTTGTTTTTGTTTTTGTTTTGAGATGGGGTCTGGCTCTGTTGCTCAGGCTGGAGTGCAGTGGTGTGATCTCAGCTCACTGCAACCTCTGCCTCCTGGGATCAAGCGATTCTCCTGCCTTAGCCTCCCCAGTAGCTGGGACTACAGGCACTCACCACCACACCTGGCTAATTTTTGTATTTTTAGTAAGACCAGGGTTTCACCATGTTGCCAGGCTGGTCTTGAACTCCTGACCTCAGGTGATTCTCCCACCTCAGCCTCCCAAAGTGCTGGGATTACAAGATTGAGCCACCATGCCAGCTTTTCTTTCTTTCTTTTTTTTTTTTTTTTTGAAACTGAGTTTTGCTATTTTCACCCAGGCTGGAGTCCGGTGGGCAACCTCAGCTCACTGCAACCTCCGCCTCCTGGGTTCAAGTGATTCTCCTGCCTCAGTCTCCTGAGGAGCTGGGATTACAGGCAAGCACCACTATGCCTGGCTAATTTTGTATTTTTAGTGAGACAGGGTTTCACCATATTGGCCAGGCTGGTCTTGAACTCCTGACCTCAGGTGATCTGCCTGACTCAGCCTCCCAAAGTCCTGGGATTACAGGCATGAGCCACCACCCTCAGACGAATACCAACTTTTTGAGTGGCATCTCTTCTGGCAATAGCTGTGTAAGCTCCTAACACACGAACCTCCTTTGATGACTAAATTCTTGACCTCTGCACAAAATTAGACAGCAGAGAGTAAGTGGAAACAGTCAGACTGGGCCTGGCGTGGTGGCTCATGCCTGTAATCCCAGCACCCTGGCCAGCATAGTGAAATCCCATCTCCACTAAAAGTGCAAAAAAAAAAAAAATTAGCTGGGAGTGGTAACACATGCCTGTGGTCCCAGCTGCTCGGGAGGCTGAGGCAGGAGAATTGCTTGAACCTGGGAGGTGGAGACTGCAGTGAGCTGAGATCGTGCCATTGTACTCCAGCCTGGGCAACGAAAGCAAAACTTCATCTTGAAAAACAAAGAAAAAGCAGTCAGGATGCAGGGGAGGTGTGGGTGGAGGAGGAGAACAGCACCTGGTGCATTTCCCCATCTTCACAGATTCCAGCACAAGGGTGGGCTCCAGCACGCACTGTGAGAAAGGACAGTGGGAAAAGGCGCTTTCAAGGCCTTGAACTCTGCTAGATCATAATTTTTCTGGCCTGAAGAGCCAGAGGACAGGTTTTGGGACAATCACAGCTGCTGGAAAGCGGAAGGGAATACCATAAATGAGAAAGTCAGAGCAGGGAGCCCCCCACAATGCCTGAAACAAAAGGAGATGGAGGGAGGCCAAGGCATGGGGGAGGCCTCTAGAAGCTGGAGAAGGCAAGGGAATTAATTCTCCCCTAGAGCCCCCAGAGGAATCTGGTTCTACTGACATCTTGATCTTAGCTCAGGGAGAGCCATGGTGGACTTTTAGCCTTTTTAACTGTAAAATGATAAACTTGTGTCATTTTAAGCCACTAAACTTGGAGTGATTTTTTTTTTTTACAGCAGAAAATAGGAAACTGATATAGAGGGCTTCCCGGAGGAGGTGTCACCAGGTGGAGGGTGGGAGTTTGGAAGATAGTAGGAGGATCCTTACTGGGAGGAGGCCTCGGCTAGGCCCCGGGGGCAGAGGTGGAGCTGAACAACTGCAGAAATGCTGGGTCTGGGGTCTTGGTGAAGGCACAGCAAAGGATCTGTGTGGCCAGGGTCTTGGTCAGAGGTGCGGCTCAGCGAGGATCCTTGGGAAGCAAGGATCAGAGAGGAGAAACTGGAGGCCAGGAGGCCAGCGGGCCACATTCACTCTCATGCCCTCTACCCTTGCTGAACTCTCCCCCGGGGCCCGGCTTCGGCACATGGAATATGACACAATAGAAGCAGCTATCACGTACCAAACACACACTGTGTGGCAGGCACTGTGCTGAGAGTTTAAACACATGTCCTGGTTTAATCCTCACAGCTACCCAGAAGGTGGTCACTATTGCTGCACCCGCTGAACTGAGACGGAGGCTCAGACAGCTTACATAGCTTCAAAAAACCTCAGTAGAAGGGGATTTGATCCTGGGTCCATCCCACTCCAGATCCTATATTATAAGCCACTATGACACACTGCCCAGCAAGGAGAATCCGTGTATATCTGGCTTTCCTCGTCTGTTCTGTTCTATTCTATTCTATTCCCATTAGAGAGAATAGTGTGAAGAATTCTCATTTTACCATGATCCAGCTTCATCTAGCATTCCTCATGGCCAATCGTATTTATGGCCAATCATATTTTATTTCTACCCCACCCATATATGTTTTGGGAAAACAGTTTATATATCTATCTATCTAGCTATATCTATCTATCTATCTATCTATCTATCTATATATGTGTGTGTATGTGTTTGTGTGTGTGTGTGTGCAATATTTATTTCAAATGCTTGTTAAAACTGCATAGTTATTTCTCAGGACCAGAGCAAAGATCACCCCCTGCAGAAGCTTAGGAACTACGTACAAAACTTTACAGAACAGAGGCAGTACTTTAGCGTAAGCCTGTCTGCTGACCAGAGAATGGAATTCTGCGTGGACTCAAGGAACGAAAGGAAACTAGGCAGGAAAGGGAAAAGGAAAGCGCCCATCTGAATCAAACTTCAGCTGCCATCAGGGCACATCTTGTGGTGATCACAGATTGTAGGCTGTTTTTGGAAGGCTCGGGTTCCGCATAGGATTCCATTTGTCTACTTGGCTACACTCCTGGTGAGGGTTAGGGTTAGGGTCAATGTCACTCAAGTTCCTGGCCAGCCAAACTCCCGCAGCAAAGAATCCCAAATTGAGGATCAAGTTCCTCCGGAAGTCATTCCTGTCGATGGCAAAGCGATAGACTCCCCGAAACCAATCTCCCACGTTGTCCAGTATTTCGGGAGTTTCATTAGCCCAGCCGGCAGTGCTCACTGGGACCCTGCTGGAGGCCATAGTAAGAAGCTTCCAACGGGCCTTGCCTGGGATAACAGTTATGTATGAATGACTATGACATCTAGTCTATGGCAGTCTGGTCTAACTGAATTATTGCTGATTTATTAAGGATGATATCTCTTTAACTTCTCAAGATGCTTTTGCCACGTCTGACCTCTTGCAGCATAGGTCTAGGATAGCATTATCCTCTTTTATTTTTTAGCAACAGAGTCTTGCTCTGTTACCAGGCTGGAGTGCAGTGGCGCAATCATAGCTCACTGCAGCCTTGACCTCCCTGGCTCAAATGATCCTCCTACCTTGGCCTCCTGAGTAGCTGGGACTGCAGGCAAACACCACCATGCCCAGTTAATTTTTAAATTTTTATAGAGACGGGCTGATCTTGAACCCTGGCTCAAGTAACCCTCCTGCCTCGGCCTCCCAAAGTGCTGGGATCACAGGTGCAAACCACTACACCTTGCCCGTTATCCTGTTTTGCAGAAGCGTAATCTGAAGCGCAAGGTTGCACAGAGGGCGTGGCTGGGACTCCTCCACAGCACCCCCTAGCGGCAGGAGTTTTCCTGCAAAAAAGGCGAAGCGGCAGCCCAGCACCACTGGCGCCCCCTGGTGGCTCAGAAACAATTACCAAGATTCCAGGCCCAATGTGCTCGGGTAGCAGAGACCACTCCTGGGGAGCCTATTTAGCAGGGCTGGGGAGGAGGAGGAGGAGGAGGAGATTGGCTTTAAGACAAAGATAAAGTCCCTGAACAATGTCTGCCTCATCCTTGGGGCCTCAGACCGACACACAGAGACCCAGGCTCCAGGGCAGCCTGAGGTTCCAGGAAGGTAGCTGAGTTCCCGAGACTGAGCTGAGTTTGCACATGAGCTCAGTCAGGCTGGGAAACCTCTATCAGCTCCTGTTTCCTTATTTGTTAAGGAGGGCCATCCGGGAGATGTCCTTATCCTCTTTTACAGACGAGGATAAAATATATGATAAAGATTAAGATAGGCCAGGTGCGGTGGCTCATGCCTGTAATCCCGCACTTTGGGAGGGTGAGGTGGGCAAATCACTTGAGGTCAGGAGTTCAAGACCAGCCTGGCCAATGTGACGAAACCCGTCTCTACTAAAATTTAGCTGGGCTTGGTGGCAAGCACCTGTAATCCTAGCTACTAGGGAGGCTGAGGCAGGAGAATCGCTTGAACCTGGGAGGCGGATGTTGCAGTGAGCTGAGATGGCACCACTGCACTCCAGCCTGGTTGACAGAGAAAGAGTCCATCTCAATAAATAAATAAAATAAAAATTAAGATAGATAAAGGGCTGGACAAGGTGACTCACACCTGTAATCCCAGCATTTGAGGAGATGGAAGCGGGCAGATCACTTGAGATCAGGAGTTCGAGACCAGCCTAGCCAACATGGTGAAATCCCCATCTCTACTAAAAGTACAAAAATTAGCTGGGTGTGATGGTGTGTGCCTGTAATTCCAGCTACTCTGGAGGCTGAGGCACAAGAATTGCTTGAACCCAGAGACAGAGGTTGCAATGAGCTGAGATCATGCCACTGCACTCCAGCCTAAGTGACAGAGGGACACACTGTCTCAAAAAATTTAAAAAAAAAAGAAAGAAAGAATGAAAGAAGAAAGAAAGAAAAAGAAAGAAAGAAAGAAGGAAAGAAAGAAAGAGAAAGAAAGAAAGAAAAAGAAAGAAAGAAAGAAAGAAAGAAAGAAAGAAAGAAAGAAAGAAAAGTATATGATAAAGGTGAAGATAAAATGAGATATTGTTTGGAAAAGCACCTGGCCCACAACTGGCCCTCTGCTGTTACCATCATCCCAAACATCCCAAATAAACTCAGATACTCATTTTAGGCTGAGGCAGGGGGATTGCTTGAGGCCAAGGTTCAAGACCAACCTGGCCAACAGAGCGAGACCCCTGTCTGTATTATAAGAAAACAACATTTATAAACTTTTTTTAAAAAAGATACTCATTTTGCTGAGATCTCTCTACCCTATCCTCCATTCAGCCCCCATAAGACCTTCATCTTCCCAGGGCAGTGGGAAAGGACCCTTCGAAGCCTGTCTCTTAGAGGAGCTATTTGGAGAGTTTGATACACTCACTAAGTCCCCTCAGGGCACCAGGGGATGGAGGGTGGGGGTAGGGGAGGTGGTCAGGCTCTAGTTCCAAGTCCAGGGGAGAGACCTGAGTCCCTCCCCTGGCCTTTCCTCCCTGTGGGCTGGGGGTAAGCCCCAGGCTGTTCTTCCCACCTCCCTACCCCCTGCTTGGTGACACCCAAGGCCCGACTCACTTGTACAATCCATACTTGACTTGGCCAAGGAGCATTATGGCCTTCTCGCCCGTGATATTTGGGTAGTTGACTCGCTGGAAGGCAGTCTGGATCACCTTGGCAGTCTCCTGGTTCACTAGAGGGGAGGACAGTGGCTGAGGGGCTGCAGGCCCACGCCAAGCCCCCCACTCCCACCCACAGCCGGTCTTGGCCATGACTCAGCCTCTCTGGGACAAGGCTCTCCAGCAGGCCTTAAAGCTGAGGGGTGGACTGGGCCTCCCTCTCGGTGTAAGGTCGATGGGAATTCTTAGGGGACACAGAGAGCTTTGATCCTGACCCTAGCCAGAGATCCTGATCATATCTTACCTCTGGATCCTGACGCATGGGAACCCCATGATCCTAGTCAAATGGCAGCCCTGAGCCCAGCCATACACTCACCCTAGCTCACCCAGATGACGCTGTGACGCTCCCTGTAGTCCTGGGGGTCTATAATCCTGGCTCTTGAACTTGGAGATGTTCTATTTTAGAATTCTATCATTTAGTATCCCTGTACGTTTATTGTATTGAGCAGGAGGCTGAGGCCCAGAGAGGGCAGGGGAGCTGGCCAAAGTCACACAGCAGTCAGTGATGCAGCCTCCGTCACCTGAGCTCCTGGCAACCCCTGACTCCGGCCACAGAGTGACCCCTAACACCAAATATACACCAAACTCCTCATCTTCATCCCGACTCAACCCCCTAACCCCCTAACCTGGCTCAGATCTGAACCTTAACTTGAACCCCAATGACTCTGGGTCTCAGGCAAGCATATATTGCTACACCTGGCTATTTGCAGCCTAGCTAGGACCTTCTCACCAAAGAACTTGACCTTGAAGTGAGGTCAGGAGAGGGTGAGGACAGCTCCACTCAGCCCATCTTCCTCCCAGGACACTCCTTTCTCTGGGCCACTGTGGCAGCCAGCTTCAGAGCTGGCTCCAGGCCGGAGAGGCTGCTGGCATAGTGGGTGTCCATGAAAAGAGCCCTGCCAGGGCAGAAAGATGCATGGACGGAGACGAGGGCACTGGTACTTACACACCAAGAGGGCGGGCTTGGTGATGCGGCACACGATGCCTGCCTCACACGAGGTGCCTTTGGAGCAGGAGTGGGCATTGCCCAGCAGGGCCAGGGTCAGGACGGTGGCGGCCAGCATGGTTATCGGGCATCCGTGTGTGAGTGGCCCGAGCTGTTCAGCCTGGAGCCTGTATATGTATGTCCACCCAACCCCCACGGAACATGAGGCTCTTCCGGGCAGCGGGGCCTTCCTGGCCCCAGAGATTCACCTCCTTCCTGCCCAGCCTCTCCGGCCTCCTCTTGAGTTCAGAGCCAGATGTTCGACAAGAGCATCCCAACCTCTGCTTGTCTCCCAACTCCACCATTTGCACCACTTTTGCCATCCCTTACGTTTTCTGGATAATTGCTTAATATGTTTCCATGAATTCATTTGTTTTAGACTTAAATAAATGTGTCTAAGAATAAACTTTCTCTCTCAGTTGCCATAAACAGAAAGAGGCCAAAATACAATGGTCATACAATGACCATGAAAAAAAAGACATTGAACTCTTGCCAGATACCATTGCCCGATAGTGACCGCAAGCTTGAAGCCTGCTGCTGCATGTAAAGTAGAACTCAGTATAAAAAGTGTGAGGGTTTCATGGGCGTTAGAGAGACTCCAGCACTCACCTTTCCCTTGCTCTGATTTGAAAGCTTGAAAGGATAACGTCCTCCCTGTAGTATTCCATGGTATTTGAAGCTGCATCTGGGTACCCCAGAAAGAGTCCTCTATGTAGCCTTTCTTTGATATGCATAAAATAACTCTGGGTGGGTACATAGCCTCTGAGATCACTGGCTGCCTCTGGGAGGAATTGGGTATCTGGGAAAAGGGGCAGGGGATGTCTATGGCTTTTGATTTTTTTTCTTTTTTTGAGCCCATGTTCACTTTATTCAAATAGTATTTGTTGTTGTTGTTCTCTGTAAAACGAGGTAGAACTGAGGAGGAATCAAAGAACGCCTCATATATTAAATTCTTAAACAGATTCTTTGAATTCAAAAAAAGGACCAATAGGAGAGGCACAGATTGTGGGCCTTGTCCCAGCAAACAAAGCCACCAAGGCAGTCCTGCAAATTAAGGAGGATAGCAAATCCATCTCTTAAAAATAAGTTCTTGAGGGGAAAAACATAAAATACCTAAGTTTCAAAAGCTGCGCTACTTCCATACCCTTTGTTCTCTACCCTGGAGTGTCCAAAGATAGTTTCAAGGTACGTTTTCAATGATTCAGCTTTTGCAAACGTATGCAAATACATTCCTCATCAGCAGTCCTGTTTTAGCGATTAATAGCAAGCAATATGCTTGGATTAGAGGTCTGGTTTCCACTTAAATGCAGTTTTTTTTCTTCTTGGCAATGAAGCCATTTTCAGAGATCTGGAAATCACGAGCTTCCTAAATGGAAGGAGGTGCTGTTCTGCTTCACCTGAAAATATCCTTTCAGATTGGCTGGTGTTTTATGGTCCCCTTTCAAGACCCGGTGTGTGTTATTGATGACGATGGGGTCATGGTTGCTGTAGTTGAAGGGGTTTGCATAGGGGTCATAGCCAAGCCGAGCCAGCATGGGGGCAATCTGGGCCACGTCCCCAGGGATGTGGCCGGTCCACTTAGAGAGCGCTTCCAGGTTAACAGACTTGATGACCTGGTCCATGGACCACTCAATCTTGGACAGGGAGACACCACTGGGTTTGCCAATGAGGTCTTCATGGTGGAGGACAGCGTCACTCCAGGTGATGCCAAGGAAGTCGAGGATGAGCTTGAGGGAGCGCTTGGGATGCAGCACCAGCTGCTTGTAGTACACGAGCAGGCACCTGTCCTTGCCCACCTCCATGCACTGGGCATACATCACCTCGATGGCCTTGTTCCACTTGGTGAGGCAGTCACGGTAGCTGCTGAGGTCGAAGCCCGCGATGGTGACTTTGCTTGTGATCATGGAGTGCACGGAGACCCGGCTGTCCTGCACCATCAGCAGGAACTTGGAGTCGGGGAACAGGCATGACAGGTAGACCGAGGACTTGAGTGTAAATGGGTCCTTGTTGCAGAGCACACGGGCCAGCTCTTCATGCTTGGTGATCACCTCCAGAATGAAGGCCTGCATGGCGGCATCCAGCACCTCATCAGTCACCCCCGCCTCGTCCAGCCGAAGCTTCTCATGGCCAGACTTGGACCAGGCCCGGCACATGGCCAGGACATGAGGGATGATGCAGGTCTCCTCACCGCAGCACACCTCAGGGTGGGCATCCAGCATGGCATGCATCAACGTGGTGTCACTGCGGGGCATGCCGCCCACGAAGATGAGTGGTATAGCCTTGCTGTAGTGATATTCCACGTAGTTGGTGCCCACCATCACCAGCTCCTCCTACTCTGGCCGCATGGCCCGCCGGGGGCTCCGCAGGCCCGCCAGCACCACCTGGCACTCTAGCACCTGCTGCCCCAGCTAGACTGCCAGCACCAGGGCCAGGACGCAGCCAGCCGCCAACAGCACCCTCCACACCAACAGGCACATGCTGGGCCGGGGGCGTGGCAGGCCCAGCCTGGGGGCCCGCTTCTGGGGCTTCAGCGACAAATTAGTGGGCAGCCCGCCAAGCTCACATCTCCTCTGGGCACTCTCATCTCTGGACTCCAGCCCTTGTGCCTGTGTGCCAAGGCTGTCTGCTGGCAGAGCTCATGCCAGACACTGCAAGACACCCCGTTGAACCCAGCGACTGCCGGCTCTCCAGCCACCCCGGCCGGGGGAAGGGGAGGTGCCCGCGTGGGGGCCGTCTATGGCTTTTGAAGTCTGAGTCATGTGAATGTGTTATCTTCCAAAAATTACAACATACAGTACTTTACCTACAGCTGGGGCCAAGCGCTCACCTGCAGCAACTGTGACCAGATGGCCAACTGCTGCCTCCTCAGAGCCCCTGGGAAGGAGCCAGGGCTTCAGGGATGTGGGCAGGATGCTGTACCCCAGACAGGGCCAAGGAAACATGAGTCGGGGGGGGCTTGCTCAGCTGCCTCTCAGGGGGTTCTGCCTCTGACCTGAGTTTGCCCCTGCTCTATGCCCAAAGCTGCCCAGAACCACAGATGGAGCCAGGCTGACCCTCACCATTTCCCAAGGCTCAGAGACATAAGCTGATTGCCCCTGGGCCCCAATCCTTGGGTTCGTATCCACAGGCCTCTAGAGCGCCCTCACTGAGTGAGCGTGTGCCATCGGCCCTGCCAGGGTAGGGGCTGGAGGTGAGCCCCTTGGTTTGGGCCTCCCCAGCACCCCATCCTCTGCTCGGGCTGGAGGAACTTCATTAATGGGCTCTTTTTTCCAGAAATATGAGGACTTCCTGGCGGCTATTGTCTTCCTGGCTGTTGTTTCTGTTCCCTTCCTGGGGCCACGGAGGGCAATAACCGAGGATGCCCCTGGCCAGGGTACTGGCGGTCAGTGGCTGGGCCTGGGAAGGAGGGAAAGGTGGGCCCCATCCTCTAGTGCAGCCTGGTGCTGGGGCCCTCCCAAGGGTGGGAGACCCTTCGGATAATGAATTTAAAAACCAAATAAAACTAAACCAAAAAACAAAAAGAGGGTATCCCTTTAAACTTAGAATCCTGCATCTTAGACCCTTAAAACTTAGTAAGAATTATACTAATATCAGCTATATTTTCGAGATAATGCTTTGTTGCATTATCTCCTTTAGCCCTTTTTATTATTTTTTAATCACTTTTTGTCATAGTAGAATTTAATTTACTACTTAATGAAAACTTACCACTTTAACCATTTTAAAGTGTACAATTCAGTGACATTTAATATATTCACGTTATGCAGCCATAAATTTAATTCCAGCACATTCTCTTCACCCCAAAATAAAACCAGCCTGGGCAACAGAGTGAGATCCTGTCTCAAAGTAAATACGTCAATATATAAATAAAAATAAATGGGAAAGACAAGACAAATCTTCCGTGCAGAAGAATCCCAAATGAATTCTGTAGATTCAACTCCGTTCCTGGCCCCAGCTGTAGGTAAAGTAATGCATGTTGTAATTTTTTGAAAGAGAACACATTCATATGACTCGGAATTCAAAAGCCACGGATGTCCCCAGCCCCTTCCCCCAGATACCCAGCTCCTCCGAGAGGCAGTCACTCCCCATCCTGCCCTCTCCCAGCCCCTGGCAGCCACAAATGTGCTTTCTGTCTCTATGGATTTGCCCACTCTAAACATTTCATGTAAATAGAGTCATACAGTGTGTGATGTCTTTTGTTCCTCCTTCCTTCCTTCTTTTCTTTCCTTCCTTCTCTTTCTTTCTCTCTCTTCTTTCTTTCTTTTTTTTTCTTCTTTCTCTTTCTTTATTTCTTTCTTTTTCTTTCTCTCTCTCTTTCTTTCTTTTCTCTTTTCTTTATTCGGACAGAATCTCACTCTGTTGCCCAGGCTGGAGTACAGCGGCATGATCTTGGCTCCCTGCAACCTCCACCTCCCAGGTTCCAGTGACTCTCCTGCCTCAGCGTCCCAAGTAGCTGGGATTACAGGTACCTACCTCCATGTCCAGATAATTTTTGTACTTTTAGTAGAGACAGGGTTTTACCATGTTGGCCAGGCTGGTCTCAAACTCCTGACCTCAAGTGATCCACCACCTTGGCTTCTCAGAGTGCTGGGATTACAGGCGTGAGCCACCGCACCCAGCCTATGTCCCTTAGAGGAGTATCTTTGAGGTTTGTCTGTGTTGCAGGCTGTGTCCGTACTCCATTCCCTTATACGCATTTACCCTGTTTTGTTGGTCCCTTCACCCATCGGTGGGCATCTGGGTTGTCTGCTATCTCATTCCCTCTTCATGGCCACCCCCTGGGATGCCTTGATTGCCCCTGCTTTATAGGTCAAATAGTGAGGCAGAGAGAAGTGAAGCTACAAGCTCCAGGTCACACAGGGACAGAAAGCCAGGATTTGAGATCAGGAAGTTGGGCTTGGTGCTGGTCCCAGCATCTGACAATACTGGAGTCAGAGGACAAGGGACTTGGGGGCATGGAAGCTCTCTCTCTCTCTCTCACAGGGGAGACACAGCTCCTGGGGAAGGGGCTCCCTGGGGCAGGGAGGGGGCAGGATAACCTGCAACCCCTCCCACCTCTGTAATCATAACCTGTGAAACTCTGTCATGGAGGAGAATGCAAACCCCAGGTGAATTTTGAAGCAGATTTTACTTTTCAGAGAAACTGAGCAAGGTTCCCATATACAACACATACTCAGTTTCTATTATTATTATTACTGAGACAGGGCATTGCTCTGTTGCTCAGGCTGCAGTGCAGTGGCATGATCATGGCTCACTGCAGCCTCAACCTCCTGGCTCAAGCAATCCTCCCATCTCAGTCTTCTGAGTAGCTGGGGCTACAGGCATGCACCACCACATCTGGCTAGTTTTTAAATTTTTTTTTGTGGAGATGGAGGTCTCACTACGTTATCCAGGCTGGTCTCAAACTCCTAAACTCAGGAGATCCTCCTGCCTTAGCCTCCCAAAGTGCTGGAATTACAGGCGTGAGCCACCATGCCTGGCCTGGTTTTTCTTACATGGGGCTTACGGGTTGTTGGGAAAACAGCTGCAGAAGTCAAGTCCCATTTTATCCCATCATATCCAGGATGCCCACTATCAATATAATTCATGGCAGCTGGTGTGATCTCCATCACCTGTCTGTGGTCATATTCGCCAGATTTCTCCACAGTGAAGTTAGCTCTCCCGCTCCCGCTTCCCCTACTGTACTCTTTGGAAGGAGGTCACTAAGGCAGCCTGGAGTTACGTGTGCCCTCCTGCAGGGTAGAGAATCTACAGAATTCATTTGGGATTCTTCTGTACGGAAGATTTGTCTCTTCTTTCCCATTTATTTTTGTTTGTATATTGACTTATTTATTGTGAGACAGGGTCTCACTCTGTTGCCCAGGCTGGAGTGCAGTGGCAAGATCACAGCCCACTGCAGCCTCCATCTCCCAGGCTCAAGCAATCCTCCCACCCCAGCCTCCCAAATAGCTGGGACTACAGGCATGCTCCACCATGCCCGGCTAATTTGTGTATTTTTGGTAAACACAGGGTTTCACCACATTGCCTAAGCTGATCTCAAACTCCTGGGCTCAAGTGATCTGCCTGCCTTGACATCTCAAAGTGCTCTCCCATTTATTAATATGAATGTTTTCAATCATCTATGTCAGAATAGACTCATAGACACTTATTTTATACTTTGGGCTATAATTTGATGCTACTTTATTTATTTTGTTGTTCAAGTTGCTCCATCTTTGGCCACTGAGGGCTCTTTCAGTTGGCTCCTGTGTCCCTTTGTCATACCACCATCAAAGTGGGGTTTCCCCTTTTTTTGGGCCCCATGTAAATAAAACACGAGCTTCTCAGTACATTTCCACCTTGCTGCGACAACCCAAACTGGGGCCCGGACTGGGATAAGGCAAGTGCCTCATAAAATTTAAGGGATGCCAGAAAAAGTCAGTAGTCACCATTTAAAAATCGAAATTACAGGCTGGGCATGGTGACTCACCATAATCGCAGCTCTTTGGGAGGCTGAGATGGGTGGATCATTTGAGGTCAGGAATTTGAGACCAGCCTCCAACATGGCAAAACCCTGTCTCTACTAAAAATACAAAAGTTAGCCAGGCGTGATGGCACACACCTGTAATTCCAGCTACTTGGGAGGCTGAGGCATGAGAATCACTTGAACCCAGGAAGCGGAGGCTGCAGTGAGCCAAGATTGTGCCACTGCACTCCAACCTGGACAACACAGCAAGACTCTTTCTCAAAAAGAAAAATCAAAATTATGGACTCAAATGAATATTTGCATACCCATGTTCATAGCAGCATTATTCACAGTAGCCAAAAGGTGGAAGCAACCCATGCCCCATCAGTGATGAGTGGATAAACAACATGTAATATATCCACACGACAGAATATTATTCATCCTTTAAAGGAAGGGAATTCTGACACACACTACAGTGAGGAAAAACCATGAGGACATTATGCTAAGTAAAATGAACCAGTTACAAAAAGACAAATACTGTATGATTCCACTTATATGAGGTGTCCAGAGCAGTCATATTTAAGAGCCAGAAAGTAGAATGGGCAGAGTGTGGTGGCTCAGACCTATAATCTTAATGCTTTGGGAGGTTGAGGTGGAAGGATCACTTGAGCCTAGGAATTTAAGCCTGGCTTGGACCATGCAGCAAGACCCTATCTTTCCAAAAAATAAGTAAATTAGCAGAGTGTGGTGGTTCATGCCTATAGTCTCAGCTACTCAAGAGGCTGAGGTGGGAGTATCCCTTGAGCCCAGGAGTTTGAGGCCACAGTGAGCTGTGATTGCATTACTACACTCCAGCATGGGTGACAGAATGACACTGTCTCTAATAATAATCACACTAATAGAATGGAGGTCACCAGATGCTAGAGGAAGAGAGAACGGGGAGTGAGTTCATATTTAATGGAAATAGAGTTTCAGATTTTTCAAGGTGAAAAGAGTTCTGGAAATGGGTTGTATAATAATGCTAATATATTAAACATTACAAAACTGTACACTTAGAATGGCTAAAATGGTCAATTTTATGTTATATATATTTTACTATAATAAAAAATCAAAATTAATGCCAAGGGTCCGCAATGGACAAAGTATCAGAACCTTACGTAAACACTGGATCAGTGTTACTAATTTTCTCATTTGCTTTCGTGTCCAACAAGGCGTGTTGCAGCCCTGTTGCTGAGCCAGTCTCATGGCAGAGCAGGGTGACAGCTCACCTGTAGTTCCAGCTACTAGGGAGGTTGAGGCAGGAGAATCCCTTGAACCCGGGAGGCGGAGTTTGCAGTGAACTGAGATCACGCCACTGCACTCCAGCCTGGGTGACAGTGCAAGACTCCATCTCAAAAAAAAAAAAAAAAAGTGAGGTACTGAATGAGACCAAGCTTCATGCGTGATGCCAGCTTGGGCCACCCACTGGCTGCATGACTTGGGTGAGAGAACCTCAGTATCTTCAACCCTACAGTGGTATGAGTCGTTCTCATCTCTCAGTGCAGCTGTAGAATCAGACGCGTGATGGCATGGCCTGTGCTCCCTATGGCACCTGGCCCAGTGTCAGCCGCTTTCTCATCGTGGCTTAGCAGCCTCCTCTCTGGGTGGGGGAAACTGCTGCCCGCTCACACGGTCCACTCTGGCTAGGCCTTGGTCCTCCCAGGCTGGCAGAGGAGGGAGCCACCCATCACCCAAAGGTGAGTTCCCGGGACAGTGCCTGGCATACAGCAGGACTTCACTAAGTGCTTGGGGAGAGAAGGGATGTGAGGAAGACCGAGGATTGCAGCTAATCACCACTGCCACCATCTGGCTGGTCTTGGGTGCTCCTCCCCGTTTCTGCTGGCAGGAGGCAGGTGGTGGCCCAGGATGTGAGGACATCTGAGCAGAAGGGCTCCAGGGTCCAGCTGCCCCTCCTATGGACACCTTAGAACCTCAGAGGGCCCACTCCCCACAAGCCACAGAGGAGCCTGGGGGTTAATGTTATTCCGAACAGGCTTAGAGCTGAGAGCAGAGGAGACAGACAGCCAGGCGGCAACCCAAAGAGGACCCAAAGTCAGAGCCACAGAGCCCAGGCCGCAGAACAGCCAGAAGTATCTAGGTCAGGCCTGTCACCAGAGGCCCAGGCACCAGCACCTCAGGACCCAGGCCATTTGGGCCAGGAGTATCCACTCTCCCAGGACCTCATGAGATCACCCACGGTTGGCCACAGGTCCCAACCCATTCTCCAACAACAGGCCTGCTTTCTGAGCTTCAGATCTTCCAGAAAGCCTCAGCCAGGGGCTACTGTCTAGTCTAGCAGAGGCCTGGGGGAGGTCAGGAGAGGTGGGGAAGCGGCAGAGAAGGATGCCAGAGGGCCTCCAGTGTCAGGCTCAAGGCAGACCTGCCTGACCCAGTGCAGAGCCGAGCAGATCCCGAGGCTGCCTGGGAGAAGCCACAGCCGACCAGAAAAGATGCAGCACCTGCCCAGCCATCCTCTGCCCTCTGGTGGCTGGTGACCTGCCAGCCCCCAGCTTCCTGCACAGCTCAGCCCCACTGGGTAATGCTGAGGGCTGGGGAGAAGTAGGTATTTCTACACACATGCTATGTCACTCTTAACAGCAGTGACTCAAGATGTGCACACATCTAATACACTGTTACCCACACGGCAGTCCAGACAGACCAATGCACACACACATACAGAGAGCCTTTTGTTTTGAGATGGAGTCTTGCTCTATTGCCCAGGCTGGAGTGCAATGGTCTGATCTCAGGCCACTGCAACCTCTATCTCCTGGGTTCAAGAGATTCTCCTGCCTCAGCCTCCTGAGTAGCTGGGATTACAGGCGCCTACCACCATGCCTGGGTAATTTTTTGTATTTTTAGTAGAGACGGGGTTTCACCATCTTGGCCAGGCTGGTCTCAAACTTCTGACCTCGTGATCCATACTGCCTTGGCCTCCCAAACTCTTGGGATTACAGGCTTGAGCCACTGTACCTGGCTGCAGAGAGCCTTATGAGCACATGTGCACGGACATGCATGTGGCCACAGATATGCACATGTGCAGATATGCACACACCGTGTACACACAAGCACCCAGCTACACCTGCCTGTGAGATACACACAGGTACACCTGCATGCCCACAGCACTTACCCTAAATACACGCACTTGAACATGTTGGTACTCACCTCATTTTTTAAAGATGTTTTAGTGGACTGTACATTCACAAAGCTTTTCGCATTCAGTGTTTCCTACAACCTTAACCCTTCAGGAACCACAGTCATGATTTCTGTCTTTTCTGCATCTACCCTAGACTGTTATTTACTTAACCTTTTAAACAGACTGGCTTTTTTACTTACATGGATTTTAAAGGGGAACTTTATATCCCCACTTTAAATGGAAAAATACATTTATCTAATACCTTGAAAAATAGCATGCTATTCTAATCAAGTGTTTTTGGCTGGGTGCAGTGGCTCAAACCTGTAATCCCAGCTACTCTCGGAGGCCGAAGAGGGTGGATCACTTGATGTCAGGAGTTTGAGAACAGCCTGGCCAACGTGGTAAAACCCCGTCTCAACTAAAAATACAAAAATTAGGTAGATGTTGTGGTGGGTGCCTGCAGTCTCAGCTACTCAGGAGTCTGAGACAGGAGAATGACTCGAACCTGGGAGGCCGAAGTTGCAGTGAGCCAAGATCTTGCCACTGCACTATGGCCTGGGCAACATAGGGAGACTCTGACTCCAAAAAAAAAAAAAAAAAAAGTGTTCTTCCAGCTAGAATGGTTTTACACACCCATCCCTGGATCCCTTGTGCTATTCTGGGAAAGGGCTCCATTATTTCACTCCAGCCTTGTGACTCCTGTGTGGTAGGCAGAGAAGGTTTTATATGTCACAGGGTCTGTGTTATGATGAGGAAGTGGGAATTCAATGTGGCTTCCCCCAGGCCCCATGACTGGAGCTCACACCAGCTCTCCTGCCCCACATCTGCTGCCCTTCCCTGCAGTGTATCCCCCAGTGTATCCACCACCGGCCTTCCCTGCAGTGTATCCTCCAGCAGCACCTCGAGGAGGCACCTCCCAGCCTGCCAGGGCCACGGCTCACCCTCCCAGGGCTCTGTGCAGCCCTCCCTGGCCCTGCATCCTCCACCCTGCCCTCTGTCATCAGCCATCCAGTGCTTATTCCCCTGTCCGCTTCTTGGAATGTTCCCTCCACCTTCATGCTCTGACCTGGGGTCTGCTGCCTTCCCTGCAGGGCTCAGCGGGGCTGTTCTTCCTCCTGCACGCCTCCTTGCTCTTCCTTCATAAAACTCCAGCTCCTTGAAGTACACATCTTCAGACTCTGCTGCCCCTACCCGATGGCACCGCAGTGGCTCCCATCCCATGTCAACCACATCGCATTTCTTCCCGCAGGTCTCCAGCCCTACATGCTCTGGCTCCACTTCTGGGCCTGATCTCCACAGCTCTTCTGGGATTAGCTTCTGACACTTGCCACCGTGCAGGACACACACATACAGGACACACACACTCATTCCTGCCCCAGGGCCTTTGTCCTTGCAGTTCTTTCCGCGTGGGAGGCTCTTCCTCCAATCTTTGCTTGGTTTGTTCCAGCTCATCACTCAGGTGTCACCTCCTTGGATGCCCTCCCCGACCACTGTCTAACCACTCAGCCTCCTGGGTGTCGAAAGCACCGCACTCTAAAATGTCCCCTGCCACGTTATCCCCTCTCCTTTCCATGCTTTTTATCCTAGCACTTGTCATTTTATGTCCACTTGTTTCTTCGTAGTCTCTGTTGACCCACCAGGATGTAGAGCCCATGAGGATGGGGATCATCTGCAGCAAGTGGGTCCCCAGGAGCTAATGGGTGTCGACAATATTGCACAAATGACACAGCCTGGCTGGAAGCAACTCCCACCCCCACTGGCCAATACACTACACAGGGATAAGGAACTGGACCTCACAACCTCCAGAGTCAGATCCTGTGTCAGTCAGGGTTCTGCCAGAGAAACAGATCCAATAGCGTCTTCCTTAACTAGCTTTTAGAAATTGGCCTACATGATTGTGGGGCTGGCTAGGCACGTCTGAAGCTGTAGGGTAGGGTGGTAGGCTGGAAACTTAGGCGGAAGCTGAGGCTGCAGGCAATAGGCTTAGTTGCTCTGTCCTTGGGGAAACCTGAGTTTTGTAATTAAGGTCTTTCAGATAATTAGATGAAGTCCACGCAGGTTAATCACATCTGCAAAATACCTTCACAGCAACACCTAAATTCATGGAGTTTTTGTTTATTTTTTGTTTTTGTTGAGATGGAGTCTCACTCTGTCACCCAGGCTGGAGTTCAGTGGCGTGAGCTTGGCTTACTGCAGCATCCACCTCCCAGGTTCAAGCGATTCTCCTGCATCAGCCTCCCAAGTAGCTGGGACTACAGGCACACACCACTGTGCCAGGCTAATTTTTCACCACTATGCCAGGCTAATTTTCACTATGTTGGCCAGGCTGGTCTCGAACTCCTGACCTCAGGTGATCCACCTGCCTCAGCCTCCCAAAGTGCCAGGATTACAGGTGTGAGCCACCGGGCCTGGCTTAGATTCGTGTTTGATTACATAACTGGGACTAGCCAAGTTCACACATAAAACTAATCATGACAGTACTCTGTGTCAACCTGGCACCCATATGCATCTCCTTAAACCACACTTAATCTCCAAATAAAGACAATAACAAAGCCATTCTTCCACCTAACATGACCCAGCCATCCGGCATACAACAGAAAACATGCCAATCCTTTCCCCAGAGAGAATGCAATGTCCTTATGTGATGTTCACTCTTCTGCTTGACATCTTGTCACTTCAATACTGTGATGATACATCTTATGTTAGGTGATAAGGGAATGAGAGAGAGAAGAAAACAAAAAGATTTTTTTTTTTGAGATGGAGTCTTGCTCTGTCACCTAGGCTGGAGTGCGATGATGTGATTTCAGCTCACTGCAACCTTTGCCTCCCGGGTTCGAGCAATTCTCCTGCCCCAGCCTCCCGAGTAGCTGGGATTTCAGATGCCTGCCACCACACCCAGCTAATTGATGTATTTTTAGTAGAGACTGGGTTTCACCATGTTGGCCAGGCTGGTCTTGAACTCCTGACCTCGTGATCACCTGCCTCGGCCTCCCAAAGTGCTGGGATTGCAGGCATGAGCCACTGAACCTGGGCTAAAGATTTGTTTTATATCTATAATATGTATTAGATATCATAGCATACAAGTTTGTATATGAATATACAAATATATTAACAGCAAAATAAGGAACAGTGTAGGCCACCTACCTTTTGGTCCATGTTTCAACCAACCGACCGACCGACCAATTAGAGCCCTTTCTAACCCCTCATGCTAAAGCACTGAGTTGAGAATCTCTGCTTAGTGGGCTCATATCATTAAACTCAGCCAGATCCAACACTGTGGTCCTTCCATGATCTCACACACTTAGTATCTACTCCCATACATATCTCTTGGATTTGTCTGTATAAATTGGAAAAATCATACAGTTCTTTTGGTGTGTAGCACACCTCTTCATGAGTCATAGTGTGAACTTTTCTCTCTGGGGCCTGCTGGGACTTGAGTCTAGTTATAGGTCCAGAAAAGAGGGGTGGGCATAGGATCTAAGAACAATCAGAAGTGCCCTGCCAGGCAGCTACCTCAGGGAAGGCCATATAGTTTCTCAAAGGTTTAAAAAGTGTGACAGGTCAGGCACAGTGGCTCATGCCTGTAATCCCAACACTTTGGGAGGCCAAGGTGGGTGAATCACTTGAGGTCAGGAGTTTGAGACCAGCCTGGCCCAAGTGGTGAAACCCTGTCTCTACTAAAAATATTTTTAAAATATTAGCTGGGTGTAGTGGTGTGTGCCTGTAGTCCCACCTACTTGAGAGGCTGAGGCAGGAGGATTGCTTGAACCTGGGAGGCGGAAGTTGCAGTGAGCGAGATTGCGCCACAGCATTCCAGCCTGGGCCATAGCACAAGCCTCCGATTCAAAAAAAAGAAAAAAGGCCTAGCTGCAGTGGCTTACACTTGTAATCCTAGCACTTTGGGAGGCCGAGGCGGGCAGATCACAAGGTCAAGAGATGGAGACCATCTTGGCCAACATGGTGAAACCCCGTTTCTACTAAAAATCCAAAAATTAGTTGGGCGTGGTAGTGCGTGCCTGTAATCCCAGCTACTTGGGAGGCTGAGGGAGGAGAATTGCTTGGACCCAGGAGGCAGAGGTTGCAGTGAGCAAGATCGTGCCACTGCACTCCAGCCTGGGTGACAGAGCGAGACTCCGTCTCAAAAAAAAGAAAGAGAGTGATGAGTACGAGGGTAGGGAAATAACACCCGCACATTTGCTGCAAATCTGTGTCCACACAGCTGGACCCAGAGATGCGTTTCTACTGGCAGGGAACACAAGAGAATTTAAGGATTCAATGTCCCCAGCTTTATTGGAATCTTCCCTTATGTTCCCATTCCAATTTTCAGGATCTTATTCTTTTCCAGTCAATGCCCTCCCTTTAACTGAAGACACCCTGCAAGGCTGGAATATGGGAATTGGGTTTGCGTCATAATTCAGCCACATGCAAGATGAGACACTGGTTTTCCTTTTCACGAATCTCAGCCCTGACCAGGGGCAATGGCTCATGCCTGTCATCCCAGCACTTTGGGAGGTCGAGGCAGGCAGATCGCTTCAGCTAAGAAATCTCGACCCTGCAGCTGCAGGAGATAAGGGTCTCTTCTAAGGAAGTCACAGCAGCTTTTACGCAGAGCTTGACCTGGGAATTGAAACCCTGAGCTCATCCTTTCTTTTCTCCACTTTGTCCAGTGTAGTTGGGAGCAACCAGCCAACGT
Organism: Cacajao melanocephalus; assembly: GCA_963573385.1. Classification (NCBI taxonomy): domain Eukaryota; kingdom Metazoa; phylum Chordata; class Mammalia; order Primates; family Pitheciidae; genus Cacajao; species Cacajao melanocephalus. The sequence goes on along the minus strand of CAUYLG010017731.1, from coordinate 83,493 downwards.
AACACTCCTTAGTTTGACTACAATGTTCTAGAGAGAGTGGATGTCTAAAATATAGCCAAGGGGGACAGATGCAGGGGACAGTGTGGGTGCTGGCTTATGCCTACACTGCCTCCCGCATCATGTGGGTGGTGTCTTCTCCCAGTTATGACAGGGGTAATGGAAGGGATGTACTGCAGGATTTCTGGGCCTGACTGGGCGACTTCCACAAGTCTGAACTCACGCTCTGAACTCACGACTTCCTGTGAACTCACGCTCAGCCTTCAATCGCGGAGGAACCCGAGGCTGAGAGTGCTGTGCTTTCAATGCTCTGTATGATCAGCACCCCCGGGTCTTCCTTTTCTCCAGTCTCAATCTCCCTACCCTCTCGTACTCATGTGGAATTCTCTTCAGTTCCTCCCACACCACATTCCCTCTGCCTTTGCACAGGCCAAGCTCTCTTCTTCTGCCTATCACTGCTGCTCACCCTGCAGCCTGTGCCGGTGGCACGCTTCCGTTCCTGCACCCGAGTACTGGGACGGGGCTGCAAGTGTTAGTTCCTCATCCTCGTACTCATTGTGCCTGTCTGCCATCACTGTGGTACTTGCCACCCACAGTCGACTATAAGACCCAAGAGGGTAGGGGCCACGCCCAACCTATGCCCCATTCTGTCTCCTGGCCCCCACGCCATATTTGGCATATGAGGACAGCTAAAAAAAATTGCAGAAGAGGCCCACTGCCTGAGAGGCAGTATTTCTAGTCTCAGGTCTGCCTGTTAGGGGTTTGAGACCTTGAACAAGTCTCTCATCTCTGCAAGTCTCTACAAAATGGGAGAACACCTGGATTGCAGGGCTAGTGGTAAAACAAAGAGATTATCCCACACATATCCAAGTACTTTGAAAAGGACCAAGTAATTATTACATAAAACCAGGGATTCTCAAGGGGACCTGGAGCCCTCCCCCTTTGTCAGACTGTAGACAGGTACGGCTTCTCATCTCCCTCCTGGCTGTGTAAAGAGTATTTATAAGACTATACTTTCATGGATAATTTCTATAGTTGGTTACCAGAGAAGTTTCTTTGAACATGTGGAACACTGGTAAAAATAAAAAAGAAATCATTTACTTTTATAATTTTTTTTTTTGAGATAGAGTCTCACTCTGTAATCCAGGCTGGAGTGTGGTGATGTGATCTTGGCTCACTGCCAACTCCCATTCCTGGGTCCAAGCGATTCTCCTACTTTGGCCTCCTGAGTATCTGGGATTACAGGCACCTGCCACCATACCTGGCTAATTTTTGTATTTTTAGTAGAGACGGGGTTTCGCCATGTCAGCCAGGCAGGTCTCAAATTCCTGACCTCAAGTGATCTGCCTGCCTCAGCCTCCAAAACTGCTGATATTACAGCCACGAGCCACCACGCCCAGCCAAAAATAAATTTTTGAAACAGTTTATCTCCATTGTTTATTGTGTAAAATGTCACATCTAACAAAGTATGTCTGCTATGTAGAATGCCAAAGGAGGTGCTGATTTAGTAACTCATTACTGAATTTCCCAAAATGAGGCACATAGATCAGTCCTAGGCCGTTCTCAGGAAAGGAAAATCTCAGCTTCAGGCATATTAAAGGCCCCCGAAGCCCTGCAGTGAAGATATCTATAAACTTGGATCAGCCTGAGGGTTCCAAAATGTATTTGATCATGAAGCTCATTTGGGGGTTGTGGGGGCAGGGAGAGTGTTTCTTCTACAGAACTAGGATTCAAAAAATTCCACCTTAGAAACGCAGATGTAGAAAGCTGCTACAGTCAGAGCTGAAATCTGGGGTTTTGTTTTTCAGTTATTTACTTGCTACTTAATAATAAAGGCCCAAATCAATAATTTCCTACGTATTTAGAGTGGTGTGTAGCCCATGATCATGCCACATTGAGTAGCTGTGGTGGAAGTACTGAATTTCTGCCAGGTCATACCTTGTCAGCCGTCTTAGGCTTTTAACTGAGAGTCCAGTTTCTCCCAGTGGGGATGGGGCACCAATCTGAACCCTGGTTAGCTCTGTTCAGGGGCACCTTCCTGGCACTGTTTATTTTGGGCCTGAGGAACCCAGAGTTTAATCTACAAACTGACATTTCAGGGGGTGAAATCCCCACTCCTTTAGAAACAGATGGTACCACAGCTGCCTGGGGCCTTGGGCCCCTTGCCAAATGGTAATGGCCTTGCCTCTGAAAAGCAATGGGCTTTTCCACCCAAGACTTTGGGAATTCTTAATGTTGGTTTTCCTAAACCAGCAGGACCCAATTCCCAAGCATGTGCAGAATCCAGCTGTTTGGCAGGAAGAGCACATCTTGAGGCTGAGCTTTTACTCCTGCTGCCATCCTTCTTTCCTTGAGCTGGAGAGGTAATTTCATACCTCATTTCCACCCTCCCCCCCATCATTTCTATACCTACTCTAGTTACAAGTCATTTCTTCCTTGAAGCAAATTATCTCTTCACCATTTGTGAACAGTTATTGCCTTCTGATGGTTCTGTTCTAGAGGCACACAGTTATTTGAAACTTTTTGCTATTTAACTCCTTACAAAAGTATCTCAGTGGCTTTGAAAGCATAACCACACATCTTTGTACCTATCTAGCGTCTTGCTATGAGTCATTTAGTGACTGTTTATTTCATGTAAACAAATGTTTCCAATAAGAATTTAAATGACCACAACCATGATACAAAAGGCTGATTTACTTTGTCAAGAACACCTATCCATAACATTACTCACATGAAAATACATAAAACTTTGCTTTAAAGATTAGTCACTGGCTGGGCGCAGTGGCTCACGCCTGTAATGCCAGCACTTTGGGAGGCTGAGGCAGGCAGATCACCTGAGGTCAGGAGTTCAAGAACAGCCTAGCCAACAGGGTGAAACCCTGTCTCTACTAAAAATACAAAAAATTAGCCAGGCATTGTGGTGGGTGCCTGTAATCCCAGTTACTTGAGAGGCGGAGGCAGCAGAATCGCGTGAACCCAGGAGGCAGAGGTTGCAGGGAGCTGAGATTGTGCCACTGCACTCCAGTCTGGGCGAGAGAGTGAGACTCTATCTCAAAAAAAAAAAAAAATTAGTCACCACAGTAATACTTAAAGGATTAAAATCACAAACATAAGCTCAGCTCACACAAGCATGACCTTTGAACAGGTGAAACTACAGCAGATTTGCCAAGGTGGAAAGTACTTAACACCACTGACTTCAAATTTGGGGAAGTTAACTTTGATGGGTTCCTACATAAGCCAGCACTGTTTAAATCAGGAAATGGGGGAAAACACATTGTTAGTAAATTAAAACTTTCAAGCTGGGTGTGATGGCACATGCCTGTAGTCCCAGCTGACTAGGAGGCCGAGGCAGGAGGTGACTTACACCAGGAGTTTGGGGCTGTGGCCCGCTACCATGCCACTTGTGAGTAGCCACTGTACTCTGGTAGAGGAACAAAGCAACACCCCATTTTGAAAAAAAAAGAAAAACAAAAAACAAAAACTTTCATGGCCTTACCTGATCATTCTTACTGGCACAAAAAGTCCTCTTTTAAAAAAGCAGCATTCGGGCTAAACACCAGCAACTCAACTGTTGACTATCTAGATATAACAAACGCAGAGTAAACTGCTAGGACGACAGGAGTCTCCACTAGGGTCATTCATAGTAAAACTTTATTGAACAGAAAACCCAGCAAAGGTTGTCACCTCCACAAAGTTCCCCTCAGTTTAAAGCACTGCATTTTAAAAAGCAATTATACATAAGTCTTTCCTAGAAAAGTCCTGCTAAAACATGTCTAGCAATTTCATTGATTATATAAAGTAGTACACTTAGTGTAATTTAAACATTCCAACAGGAATCAAATCGTACCAGCAGAACCATTTCTGCATCTATGACTTCTATGTACAAACACACATGCAGACACACACATCTGGAAAAGTTCCTCAAGCATAAACATGCGACACCTAAGGCCTTCTACTTACAGTGCCTATTAAACTATGTACAGTATATATTAAAGCTCTTCAGAATAAAGACATGAGAAGCCTTGGGCATTTTTTGTTCATCAATTTGTATCGCGGCTTCACGTTTCTGCTTTTGCTTGATCACAAAAGCATATCATCAATCCATGTTGTTTTTTTAAGAACTCATCACTGCCATGTCCAGGAGAGGAAATCTAGCTGGAGTCAGGTGATCCAGTCCATTCCTGTCAAAGCCTCCAGCAGCTACAGCACAAACACCATCAGTTTGCGATGGCTGGGGGGCCTTCTGGAAGAAGAGAGGCAAAGAAAGTCTTGAAGACAAGCCACGCTGTGCTCATAAATGAGGGGCTGGTCTGCTCGCCACCTAGTATGTCCCTGTCTGGAGGGAGGTGGTTGCGTTCTTCAGTCTCAGGATCAGTGCCTTCCTACAGGTAATGAAACACAAAGAGAAAACAATCAGGGCCGTGATGAACACCACACGATGTTAGGAAAGGCCAGTGTAAATCCCTGGCCTCTGCCCCATAGGTGCAGGCAGCCAGGTAGCCAGGACCTCAGGGAATAATGCCCTAGGCTGGATAGGGCTCTTTCTCAGTCTTCCACAGCACAAGTTTGTTGACATTGTCATAGTTTTGAATACTCCTGGCAGCAAATATCGGAGCAAATGAAAACAACTAGATCTGCAACTATTATTTTTGAGACAGTCTTATTCTGTGTCACCAGGCTAGAGTGCAGTGGTGTGATCTTGGCTCACTGCAACCTCTGCCATCCTCCCACCTCAGTCTCCCTAGTAGCTGGGGCTACAGGCACACCCAGCTAATTTTGTGTTTTTAGTAGAGACAGGGTTTCACCATGTTGGCCAGGCTGGTGTCGAACGTTTGACCTCAGGTGATCCACCTGCCTCAGCCTCCCAAGGTGATGGGATTACAGGTGTGAGCCACTGTGCCTGGCCTTCAACTATTATTAAAATAGTAGTTAATCACTTCATAACAGTTCCTATGGTATAACACGAAGTTACAGACCACTGAACGCTCAAAATAGTGGGTTTAAAAAAACGTTAAGCCAAAATGCAAATTGCCACATGTCAAAAACATGTGATAGAATGTGATGATACATTTGATGTTTTAAAAATAGCTGCTGCTATAAGAAGAAATGTGAACAAATCATGAAATATTTAGCCCAATAAAATGGTAAACCACGAGCTGGAAATCTCAAGGTTAAGGATTTGAGAGCCTGGCATATCACGTCAAGCTCGCCTGGGCTTTGGGGGAGGCTCCGTACCTGTAAGTTATTGTTGGGGTCCTGATTTACATCGTCAGGAGGAGGACCATCATTCGGGAAGTTCTGAACCGGCCTTGGTCTAAACGGAAACCACCCAACGTGATGCCTTCAAAGGAAGCATATAAAAGTCTATCTTAGCTGATGTCACAGTGAGACTTACTCAAGAATCCAAGGCTCCCCACCTCTAATCACAGCAGCACCCTGATTCTAAGCTCACTGCAAGACCCATCTACAGAGGCAATTGATAATACTGTCTCACAGACATTCTCACCAGCCTGTTAGGTCCTTGAAGGCAGGGACTGTGTTTTATTCATCATTGTATACCCAGCAATATAAAGAGCACCTGGCACATAGTATGTGCTCAATAAATGCTTATTTATATGAACTAAACCTTACCCTTGAAAACTTGAACGGAGATACACCTGTAACTATATACAACATAATGACAACCTACATTTGCTGTTTAAATATATGATCTTAGAGACTACAGAAAATATTAACGTTTTATTTGAAGAAACAAATCTCAAGCCTTAAAACAAATATAACAAATATTAACAATAATTGTGGGTATTTGAGTGTTCATTATATTCTAATTATTTCCCTTTATTTTTAAAAACTAAAAATCCATTTTTTGCTATAAAGGAAAATTTCTTCTTTTAGTTTCAACCACAAAGACCCATCACTCTAGACCAGACTTTCTCGGCTTTGGTGCTAGTGATACATTGAGGCAAATATTTACTGTGGGAGTTGTCCTGTGCATTGTAGAAAATTTAGCAGCACTCTTGCTTCTACCTACTAGATGACAGCAGGACCACTTCCCCAGATATGACAACCAAAAATATCTACATGTTGCCAAATGTTCCCTGGGGAGAGAGGGTGCAAAACCATCCCCAGTTGAGAATCACCGCTCCAGGCCACAGCTGAAGCCAAATGTCAGGTCTGTAAAGGTTCCCTGGCCTTTCAGGGCTATGCCAACCGTCAGTGCCTGACCTTTACCCTGGAAGGCGGCTGTGGCCTGATAAAGGCAAATATGTTCTTATTCAAAACAAATACAAATTTCTATTCCATGCCTCAGTATGGCTGCATAGTTGTGGTTCATGAGCTAGAAGGTAACTTATCTAGAGAACAAGAGAATATTCTTACATTAATATAGGATTGATATGTTCTGGGGACAATACAACCAAGCCATGAATTCTTTGTACTGGAAGTGCCAGAATGACATACTATTTATTATGTATTTATTCTAAGACAGAGTCTTGCTCTGTTAGCCAGGCTGGAGTGCAGTGGTGCGATCTTGGCTCACTGCAACCTCACCTCCTGGGTTCAAGCGATTCTCCTGCCCCACCCACCCAAGCAGCTGGGATTATAGGCACGCACCACCATACCCGGCTAATTTTTTGTATTTTTAGTAGAGATGGAGTTTCACCATGTTAGCCAGATGGTCTCAAACTCCTGGCCGCATGTGATCCTCCTGCCTCGGCCTCCCAAAGTGCTGGGATTACAGGTGTGAGCCACTGCACCCAGCCACAGAATGACATACTAATCATACCTCCTCTTATAATAACTGAGACTGCTCAAAAGAGAGCAAAATCTGGACAGGTGCAGTGGCTCACGCCTGTAATACCAGCACTTTGGGAGGCCAAGGTGGGCAGATCATTTGAGGTCAGGAGTTTGAGACCAGCCTGGCCAATGTGGCAAAAGCCCATCTCTACTAGAAATACAAAAATTAGCCGGGCATGGAGGCGCCACTGTACTCCAGCCTGGGCAACAGAGCGAGATTCAGTCTCAAAAAAAAAAGCAAAATCTGCATTTAGTGTGAACACTATATAGTGTAATTTGTATTACAGAAACCATCTACTTACAGGTACATAACGACAGTGGCCCCCATGACCATGAGGAATCTGCTCAGGGAGGAATAGAAGTAGAGGATACTGAGAAAAACAGAAAATGTAGCTGCCGAATAGGTCCAATCCAACCAATCTCGATTTATCTCATCATCTTCTTCCACAATAGGGCCACCTTGTGCATTCATCTGCAAATTTTGATTGGCTCCAGGATTAACCACCACTTGAGGAGCAGCATTCTGATTGGCTGGCTGGTTTTCAGCTGGAAACTGGTTGTGAATAGGGGCTGGTGCAGGTGCAGAGACCACAGGTATCTCTTGTGCACTTGGTGGTGGAACAAAAGCCCCTGATGCAGCAGTGGCCACTAAACTAAAATAAAAATGATAGAGGCAGATACTGTTGAGCAAAGCACCGTGAAGTCTGTGGCTCTCATAACCTTATTTACACAGTAGTCTTTTACTGTTAAGAATTTAACAGTAGATAGGCATTTTTCTTTAATTTAATGAAGAACTTCCTTACTAACTGTATCTATAAATGCCTTTTCTAAGAGAAGCTACATGGTGAATTTCACCTGGAATTAAACATCAAGGCCACTGTAAGATTATGGCACAGTAGCAAATTAAAATCCTCACAAATTGAAAAGAAAGTAACATGTTCTAAATAAATCCACTGAACTGTATCAGACAAAAGCATCCTTGCATCAATACACAAATCAGGTAGCAGTTGTCATTTACACTCTACTCCACCCACAGACCAAACAGAGCAAGGCTCTGCAGACTGATGAAAATACACTCATCCCTCCATTCTGAACTTTACAGGTAACTTAGATAAAATTTCCCTCAATTCCCAGGAGCTCTGGCCACACCCAGCCTGCCAGGAAGGACTCACTATTGCATGTAGTATTGTCGTGCATACATCTGCTGGAACCAGGAAAGCTGAAGCCACCCATAGGGTGTGTAACCGGAGAAACCAGGACCCAGACCTTGGAATGCCTGCTGGGTAGCTTCAGGCCTATACACAGATTTTTAAAAACATTCATTTTGAGTGGGTTGAGTATAAACAAATGAAAACTAAGTTTAAATTAAAATCATTAATTCAAATCAAAGAGACAGAACAATGGGATTTCTGGCAGTTACATGGTAATGACTGTATGAGGCACCCATGTACCGCCAGCACAGAAGCTACTGAACGACACAGCCCTCCTACCATGGTTTGATCCCACAGGAAAACAGCAGCCCTTGCCAGCTGCTTGCTTAGTGCACAGATATATAAACCACCTTTTCGGGTTAAGTAGATCCCAACCATTTTTGACTTGCTGAGTCTCACTGCAGGTCTCAACCCACTGTTTACCTTTTAGAGAACAGCTCAAAAGCCACATCTCTCCCATCTTCCCAATAGTCACTTGTTCCCTAGATCTGAATCTATTGTGATGTGTGCATGTCATCACTTGTGCATGCATATTGACCACCTGGTGCCCTGTACAGACTGCTAGATCCACAGCAATCTCATGAAGGAGATTTTTACAAGGGGAGCCCAAGTACTGCTCAGGGAAGGCAGGGGCTTTGCACAAGGTCACTGAGCTAGTAAGTAGCAGGGCTGGATTTCAGAGCTGGTCTGATGTCAAATGCACGCCTCTTTAATCATGCCACACAGCCCCCAACTTTGTCAGGCAGGTGTATGCGAGTCATCTTTGGCTTTGTGCTTCTTACACAGTGAACTTCTTTGGTAGCACATCACAAAATTGAAGTCATAATAGAATTGCCGGAAGATCGGGAATTGGTTATGTGGCCATTCCTGTAGGTCAACTTGTATCCTTAAGCAAAGTTATATGTATGGCTGTTCAATAAATATTTGTTAAATGAAATCAAGTTTAAATATGGTGAAATTCAGGGAGTCAAATACGGCCTTCAATTCTCAAGAATAGCTGAATGAGAATAAGGGAAGTAGTTTTAAGTTTTTCTAATCAATAATTTTCTATCCAATAATTATCCAACTTATATGCTGACAATCTTTTAACTAAATTCCATACAGAGTATTTCTAAAATAGTATTCCAATACAAGTAATCCTTGGTATGACACTGTTTTTGATCATTTAAGAAAACTATAATGCATAGAAATGAAATGATAAAGTGCTTTTAAGATTTTTGTTAGATCTGATGATGGTATTCTAGATACACAAGATAATGAAAAGGTTTTTACAGTTATATATTGAAGTATATAGGGATGAAATGATGTCTGGAAATTACCTTTAAATACTTTAAAAAAAAAAAAAAGGAAAAGGTAATAGATGAGATATGGTAAAACTCTGAACATTATTTCTTACGCCTGGGTGGATGGTGTGGGTATTAATTATACAGTCCCCACTGTTGTGTATATTTGTATATTTGAAAGTTCCATTAAGGGGAAAAAAAATAAACGAATTCCTAAAACACCTGGCTTTAGAAAATATTGCTTATAAAAACTACTAGGAAAAGGGGGACAGGGAATTGGAGAGTTACAGAATTTCAACCTATGGTTAACGTTTCCCCAAAAGTACTTTCATAAAACAAGGTATTCCAAGAGCTATAAAAATCCAAATAACAGAGCATTTAGTTCTGACTTTTGCTCTAAAGAAAAAGCTTTAGTAATTATAAAGAGATGGCCAATTTTCCTAGTGCCCCAAGTCTCTGGAGGAACACTTCTTAAACAGTCTCTCTTGTTGTCACCCATTGTTACAATGAATCACAAAGCCACTCAGCAAAGCAGCTGCACAATGCTTACAACAACTGTTTTTTCCTGCAGCAGCACTAATTTCCTATCATGACAGCAACCAAGTGGTCAGCACAATGAAAGGATAAAACACCTACATTTTCTTTTTTCAATACATGCATTGCCAACTTTTAAAATCTGTGTGTGCTAAAAGTCTGTGTATTAAGTTAAATATATGAGCTCTTTAAAGTGAAGCTATTTATAAAACAAAATTCTGTACATTTAAAAGTTCTGATTATATACGTGTAAACATACCTTATTCTTAAATTGATGCAAATGAGGCACACTCATGTTGTATACTCTAAGTTATTATAACGCTCACCTTGAGATGTTTTCCCATCCAGGGGAAGAAAGGTTCCGAAAAACTTCTCTTTGCCTTAAATCATCATTTGAGGAATCCATCATTTGAGGATACTGTCCCTGATTAAAACCAGCAGGCTGCTCTGTGGATTCAGCCACCTAAATAAGTGTAACATGAACACAGAACAAAGGGGCTGATGCAACTGTCTGAAATCAAGTGAAAAAAATTATTTTGCTGTCAATGGCTTATGTCTCCTACCCTCCACCTCTGAACATGACAAAATTAAATAGAAGCAATGTTATGTAAAAAATATTCTGACATTTACTCAACACAATTTTCAATACATAGATACTAAAATATTCATACTTTTCCCTAGAGTAACTATGCTACACTGTCATTAAAATCTTCCAATGAAGTTATCATTGGTGAGAAAGCTTTCTGATAATGCTGCTAAGTTTACTCGTCGCAGAAATTTGACCAACAAGATTTATAAATATAACACAGCCCACGACTTTCTAAAATAGTATTCCAATACAAGGCAGTCTTGGTATGATACTGTTTTTGATCGTTTTTAAAAAATTACAGTGCATGGAAATGAAATGATAAAGTGCCTTTAAGATTTTTGTTAGATCTGATAATGGCAAATAAGGAATTTCCTATGCTCTGTTCAGATATTTTAGGAAATATAATACAAATTTAGAATGCATCACTCCATTAGAATACTAATACCATCTATGTGAATAAACATTGTAAAATCAAAAATAAATGCTTTTGTCTGTCATATATGAGTCTTTAGAGCCAGGTCCAGTGGCACATGCCTGTAGTCCCAGCTACTCAGGAGGCTGAGGTGGGAGGATCGCTTGCCCTCAGGAGATTGAGAAAAGCCTGGGCAACACAGTGAGACCAACTTAAAAGAAAAATTATTTAGCGATCACTTGATAAAGACTCTGACCTTTTCCTATCCAACTAATTACAATGAAAATTTCCAAAGGAAATATATTCACTTTTATACTCCTTATAAAAATTAATGGCTCCAGCCAGACGTGGTGGCTCACACCTGTAATCCCAGCACTTTGGGAGGCCGAAGTGGGGAGATCACGAGGTCAGGAGTTCAAGACCACCCTGGTCAACATGGTGAAACCCCATCTCTACTAAAAATACAAAAAATTAGCCAGGCATGGTGGCACGTGCCTGTAATCCCAGCTATTCTGGAGGCTAAGGCTGGAGAATTGCTTGAACCCAGGTGGCAGAGGTTGTGGTGAGCAGAGATCATGCTATTGTACTCCAGGCTGGGTGACAGAGCAAGACTTCGTCTCAAAAAAAAAAAAAAAAAAAAAAAAAAAATTAACAGTTCCTTTGAAGAAACTCGCTATGAGCTAAATTCAATAGCACATAGCGAGTGTTAGTTCAGTAATCTAGATACACAGTAACCACAGATCAAATCACATCCCAGAAGATAGTGCAATATGTAACTCCACTTTTCTACTACAGCGCTAATGGAACAATTTGCTACATTAACCCATCACTTGTGTTGATAATACAGTTTCTAATTCCTAGGAAAGAAACAAAATATTACTTGGTAATAACGCCATACAGTCCCTCAATAACAGTTTTATCCAATTTCTTTTATTACTCCCTTAAAAGTCTGAATGATGCAAATTGTTATGAAGAAGCAGACACACCTTGGCACTGATTTCTGGCATTTTTGAAGGACTCTTCACATTGCACACCAGATGCAAAACATGCCGTTTTTCCTGCTAAAAGTAAAAAGAAGGTACTTAAGGACCTGAACCTAACCTGGTGAGTGCTTAAAAACATTCAGAAATTAATGTTTAAGTGATGTACCTTTGGAAGCAAGTCCCTGAGACATTGGTGATCCAACAACAGCTTCCCAGAATAAATTAATCTCTGGTCCTCTGGATGCTGATCATGGAAAGAAAGAGTAACAAAGGTCAGCATTTCACTCCCACAAGTTCCCAAACACAGAATAAACTGTTTTATACAAATAATTTGAATATGTATGTTTCCCCCCAGCACCACGGGAAAACACTTTTTCAAAGGCTCCATATACAAAACTTCTATTTAGAAAGTATCTAACTTTAACTGGTCTCTAACATGCAAATAAATACAGTATGGCAAATTATCGGCTGGGCACGTGGCTCATGCCTGTAATCCAAGCACTCTGAGAGGCCAAGGTGGGCAGATCACCTTAGGTCAGGAGTTCGAGACCAGCCTGGCCAACATGGTGAAACGCTGTCTCTACTAAAAATGCAAAAATTAGCTGGGCATGGTGGCTTGCACCTGTAATCCAAGCTACTCGGGAGGCTGAGGCACGGGAATTGTTTGAACCTGGGAGGCAGAGGCTGCAGTGGGCCCAGATCATGCCACTGTACTCCAGCCTGGGTGACAGAGTGAGACCCTATCTCAAAAAAAAAAAAAAAAAAAAAGTAAGTTATCTCCAGTCCAAACCTATGTACGGCAACGTACTTCTTAACTCCCAGGTAAACTGATTTTCATTACTAACAACAACAAACAGCAAACAGGGCTCCTACAGCAACTGAGTCTGGTTTCAGAGAAAACTCAAGAGTACTCCCAAGGCCAGCCTTCACCAAAACCACCTAGCAGTGCCGCAAAATAATATGAAGCTATTCTAAACTTAAGCCTTCATAGAGGATTTCTTGGCATACAAATGCAGTTACAGAGGAAATGGTGTGTGGGTGACATTATACACAACAACCCTGTGAGATTCAGTATCCCTATTTTAAGGAAGGAAAGTCTGAAAAACTGACTTGTCCAAGGTCATCTGCTGCCACAGTGTCACAATTCCAAATCCTCTTCTCCATATCAGCGATTTTAACGCCATAGGGACTGCACACTGTTTTATACAAATCTCATTTAAAAAATCTCTTTGAAACTCCTAAACTGTACTTAAAAATAATGGCCTCAAATATTAACATATAATCTGTGCGTCCATGGGAGATCAGCAACATGTAAATCTACTCTTGCCAGGATAACTGATTGTGCAAAACCTGGAATAAAGGTGTTCCTGCCAAGTAGCTTGAGATCATTAAAGCAAGCTGTTTAAAACAAACAAAGCAAAAGTGCATCTACATATCCATATACATCAGGACTTTTTGACACTGTAACTAAACCAAAATATACCGAATGCTGTGCTCACCGTTTTTCTCAAATGCTAGTATATACATGAATTTGTAAAACAGTATCTATTGTATATGTATGGTCCTGCATTTATTACTGAGTTCAACCACTAGAAAAGGCTTGAAAACCACAGCTGCCAGTGGTTTTGAATTATTTCCCCTCTTTTAAAGGCTTCACTTGACACTGAGTCTTCACACAGATGGCTGATTTGAGAAAAAATTAAGAAAACTATTACAAAGTAGGGCTTCTCACATTATACCATTTTCTACCACAGAAAACAAATGATAAATATGTTTCAGCCATAATAATTTTTAGACACAAATTTGTATACCTGAGAGGTATTTGTTTACAATCTTAGGTCTTCAGACTGAAGAGATGGGAATGGCGTCCCTCACCAAAGCAAGCCCTTAAGAAAAACCCTTCTCCGAAACCCTGCCTTTTACCATATGATGCAACCACAGGCAACATCTGCTTCACCAATTTGTGTACCCAACAGACATTCTCATGGCAACACAGCCACCCAGTTTCTGGACGCAGCTCTGGTAAAACCGAAAAGTGTACCAGGGTGAATTCCACAGTACATGGAATACACGCTTACTAAATAAATATGCAAATTTCAAAATAACTCAGAAGGAAAACTCACTTCTACCTTCTTGACCATATGGAACAAATACAGACACAGGTGAGTTCCAACCAAAAGTTGGAACTCACGGTTACACGATCTTTTCCTGCCTGGATGCCCTCTCCTATGTGATGGGAATTATGCTCGTGGGCAGTGAAGAACACTGCTGACACTTACATAATATCGGAGCAGAAAGTAAATACAGGAAGGGCCAGCTTACAGCCTCATCACGTGGTGGCCAAGGCAGGCGGTGCTAAGGGTGATGTTGACAGATGTGTCAACCAAAACAAAGTAAGGAAGTCTCGCTAATAATGGAGCGGTTGACGTCCTAAAACCAGACTGAAGGCGACTCCTGCCTGCTTCCCTTCTCAGTCGCTCTTGGCCAGAAAGTGCACGGGGCTCCTCCCCGGGACTCGGCAACGGCTGCGCGGTCCAGTGCGACAGGGAGGGGCCCGCGGAAGGTGGACAGGGAGGAGAAGAGCCACGTCCTGCTTCTGGGTGTGGGACCTTCCGTCCACAGTGTCTGGGCGCTCCCCAGGTTTCTCAAGCCACGGCCCCGGGTGGCACCTGCCCGCTTCTCTCCCCGCGGAGAGGCTGCGTTCACAACCCTCATTTTGCAGCACGGATGTTTTCTTACTCCTAGCCATTGGGTGCAAATCCAGTTAGGAACACCGAGTTGCCTGACCACTGGGGGGAGGCAGGCTTGGAGGGTGAAACGACTCGCCCAAGGTCAGGCTGCTGATTAGTGACGGTCCCTGGGCAAGAGAGGGGCGCCCGCGGCGGCGGGGCAGGGAAGGGGAGACCACAGCCCTGGGGCACGTGACCGACCGGGCGAACGCAGCCGGCAGGGGGAGGCCGGCGGAGGGGGAGGCCACAGGACAGGGCAGGCGGACGTGGCGTCCGTAGCGGAGCGCTGGGGGCCACAGCCTTGGGGCGGGAAGTCGGGGCGCCTCTCACCGGACGCTCGGGGTAGACGCGGCTCAGGTGGGCCTTGAGGTGGCCCACGCTCCAGCTGCGGTCGCCGCTCAGCTCCAAGTCGCGGTGGCGCTGGTTGGGGCTCTTCACCAGGAGCGTGACGGGCTCGGGTTCGGGCTCGGACTCCATGGCGGCGGCTGTGTCGGGGCTCAGCTGCGCTCCGAGGTGCCAGGCAGGCGGCGTCGCAACCGCCCGCAAACTCCGCAACGACTGTTGGCGTCTCCGAGGCGCGCGTCCCCGACTCGGGAGCCTTTTATAGGCTCCCCGCGCCCGGCTCTGCGGACAGAACCCTCTGTGGCTGCCGCCCATTGGCTGAGGCGGAGACACTGTCCGAACGTGGCCCAATCGGCGCCCGGATCCGGGAGGCAGAGGGCGGACCGAGCACGTGGGCGCGGGCTGATGCAACCCGCCGCCGCTGCGTCACCATGAGGCTCGGCTGCGTCCCGGGAACCTGGGTTCGGCGGCCATGTTTGGGTGCGCTGCGGACCGCGCGGGGGCTTGCCCTGAGACTTGCGGGGCCCCCAGTTCGGGTGACTGAGGGCGCCCTAGGCAGGGGGTGGGGAGTGGTGTATCCCAGCAGACCCCAGTTTAGCAGTCTCTGCAAATTGTTTCCTCACAAAGCTGCACCCCCGCCCTTTCTCACCCCGGGTGCCAGTGCCCACTTCCCCTTTTCCTGCCTCAGGTGGCCCCACGTGGAAACCTACGGGGGAAGCCTCTCCCCCCGACCCTCAAAGAACAGCTGGGCAACCCCGTGTGCAAGTCCACCCGGGAGAACGTCACGTGCTCATTAGAAGGACAACGAAGGAGCCAGGCCCGATCTTCCTTGGGCTGGGAGGATGGAGGCATCCAGGCAGCTGTTGCCAATTCCCGTGGGCTTCAGACTTGCACGTTTGGGACATCACCTTTATGATGATTGACAAGTCAGCCACAGCCCTACTCACACTGGGAGTCCCTCCCAAAAGGGCATCACTTTATAAGATACACATGCACCCTTTAAATTGGGGCTGAGACGAGGAGGGCAGGGTTCACTGATTCCTGAAGTGGGACCACAAAGGCCTCTCTATTGTAGGCATTCTCTCCTCCTCTGTAGGAAAAAAAAAGTCTTGAAAAACAAAACTAACATTGCCCCGGCCCTCTCCTTGTTCCAACCCGCTTGGGACATCTGTTTTTTCAGGTGGTGTCAGGAGCTTGTCAAGGGCAGGAAGGTAACATAAGGAGCCTGGTCTGGTTGGTGGGCCTGTGCATCTGCTGCAGCTGCTATAACAAAGTGCCACAAACTGGATGGGTTAAGACAGGGTCCCCAACCCCCCCGCCGGGCCACGGACCGCTAAGAGTCCCTGGCCTGTTGGGAACCAGGTGGCACCGCAGGAGGTGCCAGGAGGTGAGCAAAGGTGAGCAAAGCTTCATCTGTATTTACAGCTGCTCCCTATCGCTGCATTACCACCTGAACTCTGCCTCCTGTTAGATCAGGGGGCATTAGATTTTCATAGGAGATGGCCCCTGTTGTGAACTGTGCATGCGAGGGAACTAGATTGTGCTCCGTACAAGAATCTACTGACTGATGATGGGAGTGGAGCTGAGGTGGTGATGCTAGTGCTGGGAGTGGCTGCAGATATTAACATTAGCGGAGAGGTTTCACTGCACAGAGACAGTCATAAATCAATTGCTTGCAGACTCGCCTCAAAACCCTATCAGTGAGTGGTAAGTGACAAGCTTCATCTGGTGGCAGACTTTATAGTGGCAAGTGAGTGGATGTACTTCAGTTGTACAGCTGCATCTGGTGGCCTTCAAAGTATGTTTGAGACAACTTCAAATCTCCACATGTTCTGGATTAAAGTTTAGGCAGAGTATCCTGAGATGGTCACAAAGGTGCTGAAAAGCCTGCTTCCATTTCCAACATCCTTTTTTTTTTTTTTTTTTTTTAATTGAGACAGAGTCTCACTCTGTCGCCCAGGCTAGAGTGCAATGGCATAATCTTGGCTCACTGCAACCTCTGCCTCTCTGGTTCAAGCGATTCTCGTGCCTCATGCCTCTGTCTCCAGAGTAGCTGGGATTACAGGCATGCACCACCACATTTGGCTATATATTTTTTTGTATTTTTAGTAGAGATAGATGGGATTTTGCTGTGTTGGCCAGGCTGGTATTGAACTCCTTGCCTCAAGTGATCCACCTGCCTTGGTCTCCAGAAGTGCTGGGATTACAGGTGTGAGCCACCACGCCTGGCCTATTGCAACATTCTGTCTCTGTGAAGCAGGGTTTTCTGCAGTGACAGCAACCAAAATGAGTAGACTCAACATAAGCAACATACTTTGGGTGTTACTGTCTCCCATCATCCCCCAACGGGACCGTCTAGTTGTGGGAAAACAAGCTCAGGGCTCGCACTGATTCTGCATTATGGTGAGTTGTATAATTATTTCATTATATATTACCATGTAATAATAATAGAAATAAAGTGCACAATAAATGTAAAGCTCGAGTCATCCTGAAGCCATCCCCCCACCCCACCCCTGGTCTTCCACAAAACTGGTTTCTGTTGCCAAAAAGGTTGGGGACTGCTGGCTTAAGAAACAGAAGTTTATTGTCTTGGTTCTGGAAGCTGGAAGTCTGAGAGCAAGGTGTCGGCGGGGTTGGTTCCTTCTGAGGCCTTGGGGGAGAATCTTCCAGGCTCCTTTCCTATCCTGGTGTTTCGCTGGCACTCTTTGATGTTCTTTGTCATGTGGAAGCATCACCCCAACCTGCCTTCATCTTCTTGTGGGTTCTCCTCATGTGGGTGTCTTCACATCATTTTCCCCGTGGGCATGACTGGCTGTGTGTCCACATCTCCTCTTTTCAGAAGAGTACCAGTCATAGTAGATTAGGACCCACACTAGTAACCTCATCTTAACTTGATCATCTGCAAAGGCCCTATTTCCAAATACTGCCACATTCACAGGTACTGAGGGTTAGCACTTTAGTGTCTCTTTGGAGGACTCAATTCAGCCTACAGTAGTCAACCTTGCTATAACACAGAATACAGGGTGGTTTCTTTCTCAGCTGTCTTAAGATGAGAGGTTGAGGGCTTTGGAAATAAATTGACCCCACACTCAGTTTTCTGTGATTGGCTTTGGTCTGCTGAGGAAGGCTCTGACCTTTTTTTGCTTTTTGGGGTTTTTTTTTAGGGAGTCTTGCTCTTGATACCCAAGCTGGAGTGCAGTGGCACAATCTCGGCCCAGTGCAACCACCACCTCCAGGGTTCAGGCAATTCTCCTGCTTCAGCCTCCCAAGTAGCTGGGACTATAGGCGTGGGCCATCACACCTGGCTAGTTTTTGAATTTTTAATAGAAACAGGGTTTCACCATGTTGGCCAGGCTGGTCTCGAACTCCTGACTTCAAGTGATCTGCCTGCCTCAGCCTCCCAAAGTGCTGGGATTACAGGTGTGAGCTGCCACTTCCAGCCTAACCCTTTTTTCATCCAACTGGCTTCACGGGTATGGGACCCACGTAGTGGATGGGGCCCCATGCTTGGTTTAATGCTCTGCTGTTATCATCTTTAAATTGTTAATAAATTTTCAACAGAAGCCCTGCATTTCATTTTGCACTGGGCCCCACAAATTCTGTCTTAAGGCAAGCAGATCACTTCAGGCCAAGAGTTCGAGACCAGCCTGACCAACATAGTGAAACCTCGTCTGTACTAAAAATATAAAAAAATTAGTTGGGCGTGGTGGCGGGCATCTGGAATCCCAGCTACTTGGGAGGCTGAGGCAGGAGAATTGGTTGAACCTGGAAGGCAGTGGTTGCAGTGAGCTGAGATTGCACCACTGCACTCCAGTCTGGGAGACAGAGCATGACTCAGTCTCAAAGAAAAAGAAGGAAAAAAGAAATTTGGTGATTCTGTGTATAGCACATTTAGGAAAATGTTAAATTCAGTCAACCTATTTCACATATCATGATGGGAAATAATGACTGATTATGATCTGGTAGTCTTGCAACTGGGGAGAAGTTAACCAGTGGAGCAAGCCCAGGTAAAGCAAACACAGGCCTTACAGGAGGCGGTGAGACAGGAGGTGACAGCTGCATTGAGAAATCAAGTATGCCAGTAGTGTAGTTTCCCCTAGCCTGCAGGGACAAACCTCAAAGACCCCTAAGACATTAAGACAGTTCATCCCTTTCCAGTCAGAAAAAAGTTCAGAAGTGTGGTTTTGCCTTTTCTAACCCAAGGGAAAAGGCAATCCAATTTCTGTGATTCTCTGTTGAGTTATCTCCCAATCAGATAGTTCCTTTTAAAGAAATCTGGGGAAGGGAGCAGTGGCTCATTCCTATAATCTCAGCACTTTGTAGGGGCCGAGGCAAGCAGATCACTTCAGGCCAGGAGTTCGAGACCAGCCTGGCCAACACAGTGAAATCTCGTCTCTACTAAAAATAGAAAAAAATTAGTCAGGCATGGTGGCAGGCACCTTTAATCCCAGCTACTCGGTGGCTGAGGCAGAAGAATTGCTTGAACCTGGAAGGCAGTGGTTGCAGTGAGCTGAGATCGCACCACTGCATTCCAATCTGGGAGATAGAGCGAGACTCAGTCTCAAAACAAAAAAATAGAAAAAATATATTTGGTGATTCTGCTTATCACACATTTAGGAAAATGTTAAATTCAGGTCAACAAATGTGCCAGGAATAGAAAGATAAACACCATGTGACCCTACTCTGAATGACCTCACAAATATAATGAGGATGATAACAAAAATACAGAAATAAAAGACAATCCAAAAGTCTAATACACTTCTGAAGGACTTATGATTACATTGAGAAAGGAAGAAAGGGAGTCAGAGAAAACATGATGGAAGAGGTAGAATTTGAGCTGAGTTCTGAGGGATGGGTGAGACTGGAATAAAAGCAAAAATGACAGCAATTACTGACGAAGCACCACGGAGTGCCAGTGACTTTACATGCAGAATTTGTATGGGCAGGTAGAGCTCAGTGGTTACACTCATGGGCCCACAGCCCAGTTGCTTGTTTTCAAACCCAGCTTTTGCCACTTACTATGTGACCTTAAGCAAGTTACTTAACCTCTCTACCTAATTTTCCTCATCTGTAAAATAGGAATGATAATAATAGTATCTGTGTCATAGGGTTTTTGTGAGGCTTACATAGTACAAAATTGTTAAAGTTCTTGGGACAGACCCAGACATTTACCAGGTGCTCAATAAGTGAATATTTAGATTAATATTTAGAGGACTGTATCAAGTTCCATCCAGTGGTTCCCAAATCTGGCCGTGCAACAAAATCACCCAGGAACTCTTTTTTTTTTTGAGATGGAGTCTCGCTCTTGTCACCCGGGCTGGAGTGCAGTGGCACGATCTCCGCTGACTGCAACCTCCACCTCCTGGGTTCCAGTGAGTCTCCTGCCTCAGCTTCCCAAGTAGCTGGGATTACAGGCACCCACCACCACGCCCAGGTAATTTTTTTGTATTTTTAGTAGAGATGGGGTTTCTCCACGTTGATCAGGCTGATCTCAAACTCCTGACCTCAGGTGATACTCCTGACCTCAGGGGATCCGCCTGCCTCAGCCTCCCAAAGTGCTGGGATTACAGGAATGAGCCACCATGCCTGGCCAGAGTATACCTTTAAATACAAATAATGACCACATCAATATCATTATAATAATGATAACATCAGATAATAATGAGTGGTAAGACTGGAAAAAAGTCTTGGGGCCAGCTCAGAAGACTTTGAATGGTCACCCTTGGGAGTTTGGGCCTTATTTTGTGGACAACGGGAGGTTTTTGAGCAGTGGAAGGGACAGATCAGAGTCAGTATGGATCCACATCATTATGGAGGGTCAGGGAGAGACTCGAGGCCAGAGACCAACCAGTTCATTCAAGAGGAAATGTGGGCGAGGTGCGGTGGCTCACGCCTGTAATCCCAGCACTTTGGGAGTTTAAGGTGGGTGGATCATTTGAGGTCAGGAGTTTAATACCAGCCTGGCCACCATGGTGAAACCCCATCTTTACTAAAAATACAATAATTTGCTGGGCATGGTGGCACACATCTGTAATCCCAGCAGTTTGGAAGGCTGAGGTGGGAGGATCAATTGAGGCTAGGAGTTGAAGACCATCCTGAACAACATGGCAAGACCTCATCTCTACAAAAAAATAAAGAATTATCCAGGTGTGGTGGTGCATACCTGTAGTGCCAGCTACTCAGGAGGCTGAGGCAAGAGGATTTCTTGAGCCCAGGAGTTCAAGCTGCAGTGAGCTATGATTAGGCTACTGCCCTCCAACCAGGGCAACAGAGCAAGACCCCATCTCTACAAAAATGTTTTCAAAAATGGGCCAGGCACAGTGGCTCACACCTGTAATCCTAGCAATTTGAGAGGCCAAGGTGGGTGGATCGCTTGAGTCCAGGAGTTCCAGACCAACCTGGACAACATGGAAAAACTCCGTCTCTATTTTCTTGTAAAAATTTATTTGACAAAAAAATAGAAAAAAGTGGCCAGGCACGGTTGCTCATGCCTGTAATCCCAGCACTTTGAGAAGCCAAGGTGGGCGGATCACCTGAGGTCAAGAGTTCGAGACAAGCCTGGCCAACATGTCAAAACTCTGTGTCTACTAAAAATACAAAAATTAGCCAGGCATGCTGGTGGATGCCTGTAATCCCAGCTACTTGGGAGGCTGAGACAGGAGAACTGCTTGAACTACAGGAGGCGAAGGTTGCAGTGAGCTGAGATCACACCACTGCTCTCCAGACTGAGCAACAGAGGAAGATTCCATCTCTTAAAAAAAAAAAAAAAAAAAAAAAAAAAGAAAAGAAAGAAAGAAAAGAAAAAGTAAGAGAGAAGGCATGTGAGGGAATGAAAATTAGTAATCTGGCTGGGCACAGTGGCTCACATCTGTAATCCCAGCACTTTGGGAGGCTGAGGTGGGTGGATCACCTGAGGTCAGGAGTTTGAGACCAGCCTGACCAACACGGAGAAACCCCATCTCTATTAAAAATATAAAATTAGCTGGGTGTGGTGGCAAGTGCCTGTAATCCCAGTTACTCGGGAGGCTGAGGCAGGAGAATTGCTTGAACCTAGAAGGTGGAGGTTGTGGTGAGCCAAGACTACACCAATGCACTCCAGCCTGGGCAACAAGAGCAAAACTCCATCTCAAACAAACAACGACAAAAAAACTAGTAATCTGAAGGGAAATCCACAGTGTCAAATGGGATTTCTGGAAATGTGGAACTGAAAGGAACATGGAAACTTTGTACTTGATTGTGGCAGTGCTGCTGTGTTGCTGTCTCTCTGTCGTGATCGAATTCATGTTTGCATTCTGAGACGGGGACAGAAATGAAGACCCAATGCATACCTTATTTTGCAATCAGGCCATGAAGGTAGAGAAGGGGCCTTTGCAAAACCCGAGTCATCAAAAGATCATTGCCAGTACTCATGTTTTATTTGAAGTAGTCTGGTGTGTTAGGCCCTGCTGAACTTCTGTACTTTGTGTTTTGAACTCTTGGTGTGTGTGTGTGTGCCTGTGTGTGTGTGTGTGTGTGTGTGTGTGTGTTTGAAGTAATTTAAACTCCAACCAGAATCTGTGCTTTTTATGGTCATTTCTGAAGTCTTAATTCAGCCACCCACAGGAGCCACCTTCTTTAGCCCAGGAAATGGACATCCTGTTCCATACTCACGAAACCCTTCCCACGGAAACTCTCCTGTCCTTGCTAAGCCAGAAGCAGCTTTCCTCCCATACAAGAAGTAGCCCCCAAGGCGAATCCTGCCTTAACATTGTGGCCTGTGATTGGGAAGTGTTTTAGTTTGAAGGAAGGAGGACTGTTAGACTGTGGTTGTCAACTTTTGAGGACTTGGGGCACCCACTTCCATGTTATTCCCCTGTGCTAGCCGATTCTTTTTATTTTTTAATTTTTTGAGATGGCGTCTTGCTCTGTTGCCCAGGCTGGGGTGCAGTGGTGCGATCTCAGCTCACTGCAGCCTCCACCTCCCGGGTTCAAGCGATTCTCCTGCCTCAGCCTCCTGAGCAGCTGGGATTACACACGCCTGCCACCATGCCCAGCTAATTTTTGTATTTTTAGTAGAGACAGGGTTTCACCATGTTGGCCAGGCTGACCTCAAGCCATCTGCCTGCCTCAGCCTCCCAAAGTGCTGGGATTACAGGTGTAAGCCACCACACCTGGCCGCTACCTGATTCTTAAAGGTGTTTGTTATATACAGTTTTTAAATGGAAGAAAGTGAAAACTGAGCGTTTTTGAGAACCTCAAAGTGTCTCTCGAACAGGAGACACCAAGGCGTATGACCAGTTAAGACTGACAACGGGGGCCAAGCTATGGCAGCAGAACAATGGGTCTGATAGTTAAACTCAGGCCTTAGAAAGTTTTACAGTATACCAGAGTTGCTGGATAAGTCAACATACAATTACCAGATGACCCAGCAGTTCCTCTCCTAGGTATCTGTCTATCCAAAAGAATTGAAAACACTCTTCACAAAAATTTGTCCATGAATATTCATAGCAGTATTATATATAATAGCACAAAAGGTGGAACCCACCCAAAGGTCCACCAGCTGAATGGATAAGCAAAATACGGTATATCCACACAATGCAATATTACTTAGCCATAAATAGGAATGAAGGGCTGATGCATGCTACAACGTGGATGAGCCTTGAAAACATGATGCTAAGTGAAAAAAGCCAGACACAAAAGGCCACATAAGGCCACATATTGTATCTACTTATATGAAATATCTAGATCAGGCAAATCCACAGGGACAGAAAGCAGATGAATGGTTTCCAGGGGTTAGTGGGGATTTACTGCTTAATGGGTCCAGGATTTCCTTTTGGGGCGATGGTGATGGTTGTGCAACATTGTGAATGTACTAAATACCACTGAATTACACTTTGAAATAGTTAAAGCTGGGCACAGTGGCTCACACCTGAAATCCCAGCACTATGGGAGGCCGAGGCAGGTGGATCACCTGAGGTCAGGAGTTTGAGACCAGCCTGGCCAACATGGTGAAACCCCATCTCTACAGGAAAAAAAATACAAAAATTAGCTGGGCATGGTGGCATGTGCCTGTAATCCCAGCTACTGGGGAGGCTGCGGCACAAGAATCACTTGAACCTGGGAAGTGGAGGTGGCAGCGGGCTGAGATCGCACCATTGCACTCCAGCCTGGACAACAGAGTAAGACTTTGTCTCAAAAAAATAAAATAGTTAAAATGGTGAACTTTGTGTCTTTTACCACAGTTTTTTTAAAACCTTGGCCTGGCACAGTGGGTCATGCTTGTAATCCCAGCACGTTGGGAGGCTGAAGTGGGAGGATCACGTGAGGCCAGAAGTTCAAGACCAGCCTGGGCAACACAGTAAGACTCCTGTCTTTTTTTTTTTTTTAAATAAAAAAAAGGAAAGAAAGAAAGAAAGAAAAAACCCTGCTTGGGCTTCCCTGTTCTGAGTGCTACTCCCCTGCCTTTCTTCCAAGAGTGGGAAGAAGGCAAACAAAATCACCTCCACCACACATAGGAAACCTTCACCCCAACAAAGGACTTAGATCCCGAAGAGGACTGGTAGGTGGGAGGAATCTACCTGATTTGGTCATCTCTCCCACAGTAAAGACTTGCTTCTGCTCTAAAGTGTGCCAGGTTTATGGCTGTTCCTGGCTGACCAGCTTTGGACCAGGACAAACAAGTCAGGTGGAGGCTGCCCTCCAGGCCAGCATCTAGGGCAAGGGTCATGGCTGAGCTCAGAGGCCCAGGTAACCTCTGAAGCCTGCATTCTTTTTCCCCCATCACAGCTTCCTTCTAAATATTCTGATTGCTATTCAGCGTTTTACTTTAAACAGAATAGAAAAAAAAATTTATCTTAAATGTCAGGTACTTTTTTTTCCTTTCTATTCTTTTCCCTCCCCTCCCCTTCCCTCCTCTTTTCTTTTCTCTTTTTTTCTTTTCTTTCTTTTCTTTTCTTTTCTTCTCTTTTCTTTTCTTTTCTGAGACAGAGCTTCGCTCTTGTTGCCTAAGCTGGAGTACATTGGCACAATCTTGGCTCCCTGCAACCTCCACCTCCTGGGTTCAAGCGATTCTCCTGCTTCAGCCTCCCAAGTAGCTGGGATTACAGGCGCCCGCCACCATGCCCAGCTAATTTTTGTATTTTTAGTAGAGACAGGGTTTCACCATGTTGGCTAGGCTGGTCTCGAACTCCTGACCTCAGCTGTTCCACCAGCCTTGGCCTCGCAAAGTTCTGGAATTACAGGCATGAGCCTCCACACCCAGTCTTATGTACCTTTTCCTGTACACAGAACATTCTGTACCCTAAGTAGGATTTTGATCCTGTGTTAGTTTCTTTCTTCCCCCAGCAAAACTCCTACCTTCCCCAAGCTGACTTCAGACTAGACCCAGCACTTCAGCAAAGATGCATAAGACACCAGAAATAACTTAGGGCAACATTCTTGTTCTAATGGAGGGACTTTTTGATCTCCTCCATGAACTTATTTCTGCTTGCTCAGCCCTCAGATTAAGTCCTGGACTTAGCCTCCTGTGTTTATCAGCCCATTGCCAACAACTGCACGGATTCTTCTATCTCTTATCTCTGACGTGGTCCAGCTGGCCTTTCCTGCCCTAGGCCCATATCCATCACTGAGATCTTAGGAATTAACCCCTGGGTGAACAGGCTCCAGCCCCCTCCCCAATACGTACCTTGCCCTTGTACCCCTGACATTAACCAACCCTGTCTTTTTTCCAGGAAAGGACCCTGAGTATCACGCAAGCTCTTCCCTCCCAGCCCACCTCCTTGGTGTCCTCATAAGAGCACACCTGCATCTAATTTGCTGCATATCTTAGCAGCCTTTTCTTTCTTTCATTTTTTTCTTTTTTTATTTTATTTTAATTTTTTTAAAGACGGGGTTTCACCATGTTGGTCAGGCTAGTCTTGAACTCCCGACCTCAGGTGATCCGCCCGCCTTGGCCTCCAAAGTGCTTGGATTACAGGCGTGAGCCACCGCGCCCGGCCTCTTTCTTTTTTTTTCTTTCTTCAACTTTTATTTTAAGTTCCGGGGTACATGTGCAGGGTGTGCAGGTTTGTTACGTAGGTAAATGTGTGCTATGCTGGTTTGCTGCACAGATCATCCCATCGCCTGGGTATTTTTCTTTTTTTGAGATGGAGTCTTACTCCGGCACCCAGGCTGGAGTGCAGTGGCACAATCTTGGCTCACTGCAGCCTCTGCCTCCTGGGTGCAAGAGATTCACCTCTCTCAGCCTTCCAAGTAGCTGGAATTACAGGCACCTGCCACCACACCTGGTTAATTTTGGTATTTTTAGTAGAGATGGGGTTTCACCATGTTTGCCAGGCTGGTCTCAAACTCTTGTCCTCAAGTGATCTGCCTGCTTTGGCCTCCCAAAGTGCTGGGATTACAGGCACGAGCCGCCGTGACCGGCCACCTGGGAATTAAGCCCAGCATCCATTAACTATTCTTCCTGATGCTCTCCCTCCCCTCACACCCCCTCCCACATTGACAGGCCCCAGTGTGTGTTGTTTCCTCCCACGTGTCCATGTGTTCTCATCATTCAGCTCCCTTTTCTGATCTGAAGGTTTACCTGTCTGCAGGTACAACCTATTGACCTCCAGGGCTCTCTCTCAAGAGCTCACTCGGCACATTTGACAACTGGCTCACGAGCTTCCCCCTCCACCCCTTGCCCACTTTAACAACTCCAGCGTCCCACTCATACTCACTCTCACAATATTCAGCTCACTTCCGTTTATCTCATCTCCACTTTGCTCAACCACCCATGGGTATTATCCATGCATTCGTTCTTCATTCATTCTGCAAACACTTATTGGGTGTCTACTCTGTGCTAAGCCCTGTGCTGCATCCTAGGGTAAGAGATGAGTCAGATATGGTCACCCTCAGAGCTGACATGCGGTCATTCAGCCATTTCAGCAGTTAAGATATTGAAATACCCCTGTGTCTATTGGTCCATAGTCCCTGCCCTGAGTACCCTCCAGCTGCCCTGGGCCCTCCGCTCATCTCCCTCCCATCTAGCAACTAAAAGGTGCATCTCAACTCCCACCTTTGTGGACCTCATAGGCAAATGGTGGACACCTTAGAGTTTGGTGTGCTCAGGATGTTTATTTCCTCCAGAATGTCAAGCTGTGAAGTGCACACGGAGTGACCATAAACTTCATTCTTCTGTATCTCCCCATCTCCCACATCAACTGCATGTTCTTTTTCGTTGCTGTTGTTTGTTTTTGAAACAGTGTCTCACTCTGTTGCCCAGACCAGAGTTTAGTGGCGCCATCTCAGCTCACTGCAGCCTCAACCTCCTGGGTTCAGGCAATCCTCCTGCTTCAGCCCCCAAGTAGCTGGGACTACAGGTGCATGCCACCACCCCTGGCTAATTTTTGCATTTTTAGTAAAGTTGGGGTTTCACCACGTTGCCTGGGCTGGTCTCAAACTCCTGACCTCAAGTGATCCACCTTGCCTTGGCCTCCCAAAGTGCAGGGATTACAGGCATGAGTCACCATGCCCGGCCCACTGCATGTTTTTGTTGTTGTTGTTTATGAGATGGAGTCTCACTCTGTCACCCAGGCAGGAGTGCAGTGGTTCGATCTCAGCTCACTGCAACCTCTGCCTCCCGGATTCAAGCGATTCTCCCCCCTCAGCCTCCTGAGTAACTGGGACTACAGGCAGCCACCACCATGCCTGGCTAATTTTTTTCCATAGAGACGGGATTTCACCACGTTGGCCAGGTTGGTCTCAAACTCTTGGCCTTAAGTGATCTACCTGCCTCCACCTCCCAAAGTGCTGGGATTATAGGCGTGAGCCACCATGCCCGGGCTGAGCCACCGCACCCAGCCTGCACGTTCTTTTTGTCTTCATGCTACCAGCATTTCACGTCTTCTCAAGTCTTGCAGCTCACTTCCGTCTCCCTATCCACCTGGGAGCTCACGGTCATACTTCTTGAATCCCTCCCTCTTGCCTTGTCCTTCCCTCTTTGCTTGGCCAGCCCCATTGTTGGGGAACATGTCACCTGCAATTTCCATGTTTGCTTTCTGACCTGGTGCTCGGGGGCCCTGCCAGCTCAGATCACAAGGGCAGGGGTCCTGAGAGTTTTGCACCCTAGGGCTACCAGCTTCAGCTACACCTTTCTTGTTGCATGCCAAAAATGTCCCCACGTTTTGTTGATTCATCATCGCTACCTTTTCTGCAGTTATTCTCTTCCTTGCATCATCAATCTCTCCCCTCTGACCCATCAATACACTCAAGTCTCTATTACTCGACCTCTCCCTGTAACAGAGACTTTTATCGCTCAATGAATATTCATATCTTCCCCCAAATTTCCCAACACCCTTGCAGTTAGGTGGAGCCATGTGACATTTGGCTTTGGCTAATGGGCTTTGAGTGGAAATAAACAATGTCCCATCTGGGTGGAAGCATTTAAAAGCCAGAGTGTGACCTTCCAGCTATCTCTTCCCTTCTTCAATGAGCTGGCCAAGGTGGTGGCCTCCCCAGACAGGAGTCATTTTGATCGTTGAGTCCTGATGTGGAAAAGAGGAACCCTGAAGAGCTGCCTGGCTGTTGTAGGAATATTTGTAAAAGAGAAACAGATCTTTGTCATGTATGCCTCTAATACCGAGAAGGCAATTTGTTACTGCAGCATAGCCTAGCATTACCCTATTATAGGCCCTACAATAACAACAGTCAAAGCACCTTTCCTTGAGTTTGCTATTCCCCTGGGTTTCCACTCTATTTTCCTCCATCTCTCCATTGCTGGCTTCTTCAAGTATGAAGTCTCTAAGCAGGGCTGCTGTTTTCCCTTCCTGTCCACAAATTCATTCCTCAATCCCTGACCCCTGACCTGCCGCTTTACCAAATTATTTACTTCAAGCTCCCAATGATGTCACAACCCAAAATTCAACAGCACCTTCAGCAGCTCCAGCCCCTTTGCAAACAACTACTATGTGATGGACTCTGAGCTGCTTTGACCCCCTTCTCTGGTGCCTCCTGGGTGATCTGAGTTTTCCTCCTGTCCCTCCAATGCTCTTTTCAAGGCTGCCTCACCACTGACCCTTCTTCATTCTGCCTCCTAATATAGCCCCTCCCAAGGTCTAGCCATGTTCCTTTTTTGTTCTTTCTCTCTTGATCTCACCCAAGCTATGACTTCCATGTCCCTGACCATGAGCATGACTCCCAAATCTATTTACGATCATTGCTCTCAAAGAGTTGCAGGCTAACAGGGGAGCACCATGAGCTCTTCCCAGCCTCCAGGACCACAGTTCTGACCACCTGGGCATTCTCACACTTAAAAGTACCAAACCCAAATCAATTTGCTTTCTCTTTCCCTTCAGGATTAAGCCTGTTACTCTGCCCTTCATATTACATGACTGCTACTTCTCCTCCTCTTCCTTCTTTTTTTTTTTTTTTTTTTTTTTTTTTAAGATAGATTCTTGCTCTGTCACCCAGGCTGGAGTGCAGTGGCACAATCACAGCACTGCAGCCTCGACCTCCCAGCTCAACTATCCTCCCATGTCAGCCTCTGGAGTAGCTGGAGCCACAGGTATATACCACCACGGCCAGCTAGTTTTGTTTTTTTTTTTTCTTTAGAGATAGAGTTTCACCATGTTTCTCTGGCTGGTCTCAAACTCGTAGGCTCAGGTGAACCCCTGCCTCAGCCTCCCAAAGTGTTGGGATTACAGGCATAAGCCACCGCGCCTGGCCCAGTCTTATTTTCCTATGCACACTTCCCTCACACTCCAGGAAAACTGGCTTGTTTCTTGTTCTCCAAACATGCCCAGGGCAGTCCTTATTCTTTCTTTTACTACTGCTGCCTGGAAAGCCTTCTTCCCACCCCAGCTCTCATTTCTGCCTTTCTACTGAATCCCACCAATCTCTGGAACCGATTTTGTACACCACGTTCCGTATAAAGACTTTCCTAATCCCCTCAACCTTATGTGTTTGCTCCCTCTTTTGCAAACGTAGAATGGTTTGTTCGCAACTTTTATGAGTTAGAATAAAAACACTTGTCCTTTCTTGCCACTGTCTTTCATGGATCAGACATTCTGCTCTCTGGCCTCCCAGCCAGGTGGTTCTTCTCGGGGTATTTATAGAAACTGTGTTTTCGATGGCTCCCTTTTAGGAAGTGGGTGCTTTGTGTGTGTATGTGTGTGTGTGTGTGTGTGTGTGTGTGTTTTTGCTTTCGGTCATGGGATGAAACTTCACTTTAAGTGGGGAATTACCAATGAAGCTGGTGGCTGGGGTTTCGTGGGCCCCACTTCTGTGAACATTCTTGGAGTTGGCAGCATCTTTTCCCTGACATCCTGAGCTCTCTACACAGCTGTGAACCAAACCTGGCTGCTTTGCATATGCCTGGAGGCCTCCCAGTCAGGTGATTCTTCCGGAACATTCCAGCTGGTCTCATCCCTGTGAACCCTCCTCCCCCTCACCACTCTAGACAGTCCAGGCAGGGGTCTAGAAGGGAACTCAGTCCACGCTGGGACTCTCCATGTATTAAGGAGGCCGGAACTTTCTGCCTGGGTAAGCAGAGCCCAGAGAGCCCGTTGGGTGAAAAATAGGTGGTACTGTACTTACTCCAAAGCCATGATAGCAAGTCCGTACAGGCACTGAGGGAGGATGCTAAATCTGGAGGCTGAAATGCTGAGGGGGAAACTGTGCTAACCGGGCAGTGGATCCCAGGGAAGAGACAGGAGGAGCCCCTGCTGGGGCTGCCGCTGGAGCTGAGGCTGGCCCTGGGCCCTGATGGTTCCCTCCTCTGCTGGCACAGAGGAAGGGAAGGCTTCATGGATAGTACTTCCTACCGCACAAACTCCTCAATGGGAAGTACTTTGTCATCCAAAGGCAGAGAGAGAGAGAGAGATGCAGTGTGACCCTTTATCTCTTACCCTAATAGGCCAAATAGTGACCTAGAGAAATTCGAAATCCCTGGATCCAAAGGCTCACACCACAGAGGAATAGGAAGTGGTGGGCTGGGAAGGGTAGTGGGTTGGGGGTGACCAAGGAATGTGTACCCCTTCCCCTTAACCCCACCTCCTGATGTAGTCACAATTGTTGTCACCTACTCCTGGGCCAAACCAGTCACTGTTGGGTCAGCTGGCTGGTGACACCTGTTCTGATCCAATTTTTTCATTTTATAGACTGGAGGCCTTCCAGAGAGGTGAAGGGGCATATCTGAGGTCACACAGCCAGTTTTGGGGAGACACTGAAACTCAAATCCCAGTCTCCTGGTGGCCTTGCCATGGCTCTGTCCACTCAACCTGTTACCTCTCTGTGTGAGGCAAGATGGGAAATGCTGGCAGACTTTGATAAAGGCTGACAAAAATGGTTCCCCACGAGTCTGCAAATGCATGGAAGAGAATCAAAGGGAAAATAAATGGCTCCTATAAATATTTATGTCAAAACCTGGCTCTATGACCCTCAGAACCAGTAGAGGCTCCGAGAAAAGTTCAATCCAGGGTTGGAAAAACAATAGTTAATTTTTATCAAAACGCTCAGCAGAGTTGAAAAACAGTGTGTTCCAAAACAAATATGTTCTGCTGACTGAGTGACCGTCGTTTTTATTCATTCCATTGTGTATGGCCTCACTGGCAAAGCTTCTTTTTTTTTTTTTTTATTACAAAGCTATTATTATTGTTAAAAATTTACCATTTCTAACATAGTGTATTTTTTTTTTTTTTTTAAGACACCCAAAGCCAAAACATTCTCTTTTGGACCAAGGACTCCTTGAGGTTTGAAGAATCAGAAAATTGTTTTCCATGTGGCTCTAGAAAGGCCAACATTCCCTAACGGAGGCCTCCCCTGATCTGGAGTTGGGAATTATCCCAGGGCCCAGCTCAGTGGCTTGGAGGCAGGCCCATCCTCCTCCAGGTCCCTTGGGAGCAGGGAAGCTGTTCCTCGTGAGCTCAGTCAGTTCCCAGTCCCTCGTAGCAAGCCCTGAGACAGTCAAAGGACAGCAGGGCTTTAGAGCAGCCTGGGAAGTCCAAGCCTTCTGGACTTTGCAGCGGGGTGAACTGAGAAATGCTAACGTCCTTTGTGTTCTCACTCCAAAAAGGAGACTTCAGCTATCTTTCGAAATTCTAGAAGTCTTTAGTCTCCTTCTGAAATCTGAAGTGTAGGCACATGCAGTGAATGTAGCTCTTGCAGGAGGCTGACGAAACCTAAAGATGTCTGTTCCTTCAGCCACCCCAGCGCCACATAGGAAGTAGGCACAGGCAGTCGCACCACCAAACGACCCACCTTTACGCTGTTTGATTATGTCTAGAGCTGCAATTACCCTCTCACTTGGCCTCACCACTGGCATTTGATGACAGTGCTCTTGCGCCCTAGGTTTGGGGGATCAAACCCTGGGGATATTCAACGTATAGTGGCCTGAATGCCTTCTCCGAGCCGGGTATAGGTCCTTTCTCCATCTCCCTTGTCCCACCTCCAACCCCACTCTTAACAGCCCCTCCCTGCCAGCGCCCTCTGCCGCCTGCTCTTTCCATCTCTTGCAGGTGGCTCTTCCTCCCCTCTCCTTTCACCCAACCTGGGGCTGGGCTTGGACCTGCCTCTGCCTTTCTGATCCTTACCAACCTCGCCATGTCTATACTCCCCTCCACGTCCCCATTCCTGATATCCTTGTCTTCCATTGTTAACCATGTCTGAAATCTTACCCCTTGCCACTAGACTTCTTCAACCTTTCTCCTTCTTTAAAACTCTTTCATGGCTCTCTTGTCATCAATATCCCTCTTCACGTGTTGTGTCAATTTGCTTTTCTTCCCCGCGAGATGAGCTGGGAAAATAGCAATGACACCCAGCTCTGGCTGGGTAGGCCTTTCCTCTGCTCAGCTGGATTTCCTGTGTGTGAACAAATGCAGGGCACGACAGAAGGGTGTACTTGGTTTTCAAATGTGGGAGTCCCCACCCAGGAGTCAATCCCAAAGTCATTTTAGCGGATTGCAACCAACAGTGAAAAATAAACAGAACAGAACATACTGCAGGGCATCCCCCATGGGAAGGGTAAGTATTGTTTTGTGACATTTTTTACTTGTTGTTTCCACATGTGTGCGTTGCAAGTCTCGGTGTGAAATATATTTCTTACTGTGGGTTGCAACCAAAAAAGTTTGCAAAGTCTCTGGCCTAAAGAACCAATGAAGACATCAAAAACCCATTATTGAAAGTGATGGGAGTGAGAAGTAGTTCAAGAAATTTGCTTGGACTGGGTGTGGTGGCTTGCACTTTGGGAGGCCAAGGCGGGTGGATCATCCGAGGTTAGGAGTTCGAGACCAGCCTGGCCAATATGGTGAAACCCCATCTCTACTAAAAATACAAAAATTAGCCGGGCTTGGTGGTGGACACCTGTAATCCCAGCTACTCAGGGAGGCTGAGGCAGGAGAGATACTTGAACCTAGCTGGGAGACAGAGGTTGCAGTGAGCCAAGATTGTGCCATTGCATTCCAGCCTGGGCAATAAGAGAAAAAACTCAGTCTCAAAAAAAAAAAAAAAAGAAAGAAAGAAAGAAAAGACAAAAGAAAAGAAATTTGCCTCTCTGTGGAGGCTCAGAGAGAGCCTTGTGTTCCTCCTTAGAGCACCTGTAGGTTCCACAGGTGAGACTCTGATTCTCCTATTGGAGGAAGGAGGCATGGTTTAGGAACTTTCACCCAGGAAGGTCTTCAGAAACTGTCAAGATTCACACCCAGCATTCGGACTCCAGTTTGCATACAAATCAAAGACTGAACTCTTAATTAGTGGTCATCAAGATCAAAAGAAACCCTTTAAAAGGAATAGGATCCTTTAGAGAGTTTTCCTTGCAGCTCCATCTGCTATTTCTCCAGCCCATAAAAACAAAATCCAGAGAATGTGTCTGATGGAAGCAGAGTCCAGCCAGATTTGGAAATCTACCATCTTTTTTGGTGAGATCATCAGATGCTGCCACTTAAAGTGCAACAGAACATGAGTCTCATCCCTGTGGACTGCAGCCAGTCGAGTTCCAACTCACCCCACGCACCCCCAGTCGTGGACAGGGATGGCCAAGCCTGGAGTTACTGACAGTAAAAGGTGAGCACGTTTTCCTGGTTTCCTCGGATCAGGATGACTGGAGGTCTGAGGTCCTGGGACAGGGTGTCCAGCCAGGCCATGTACAGCGAGCTTGGGCACTTCCCCTTCCTCCCTATGGGCAGAGTGCTGCAAGGCAGGAAAAAGTGGCACAAGAGAGATTACCATGGGGCCTCTCCCAGCTCCCGGCTTGTTTTCAGAACAGAGAGTCTGTTTACTGTCCCTCAGAGCTCCTTCCACCCACCCTAGGAATGACCTCCCTGCTTTCCGCACAAACATGACCCAGAATGGACCTTCCTCCATGAAGCGTTTCCAAACAAAGCTGTGGCCCACAGGCCCCGTAGGATGCAGTCCTTGCCAAGCGCACAACCTCACCCTTGCCTTGCTCACCCCCAATGCCCTGTAGCTTTCTTTCCATTCCCCAAAAAATGCCATGCTCACTCCTGCCTCCAAACTTTGCACTTGACGCTCTTCCCACCAGGAAGGGAGCGGCCCAGCCCTGTACCTGGTGGCTTCCTTTGAGTCAGGTGAGTGCACCCACCTCCTTTCCTGGTCACTCCTCCCAGGCAGGCTGCCCACGCCTCTTCCTCACATCACCCGCTTTACTGACTTCAGAGCTCTTCACAGTCCCAACACA
Source organism: Cacajao melanocephalus (assembly GCA_963573385.1). Classification (NCBI taxonomy): domain Eukaryota; kingdom Metazoa; phylum Chordata; class Mammalia; order Primates; family Pitheciidae; genus Cacajao; species Cacajao melanocephalus. The sequence continues at coordinate 48,970 of CAUYLG010017731.1, read as the reverse complement.
CCTTCACATGATTTATGTGTTTGTCTCCCCGCATTAGAATGTTCACTCATAAGCAGACCGGGTCTGTCTTGTTCACCCCCCTTACCCAGTGCCTAGAACACAGTCTAATACAGTCGGGCTCAGTCTATATTTGTTAAGTGAGCGACCCCTCCCCATCAGGCCACCCGCTTCATGCCAGGCTTGCCTCTCCAGCCCTGTGGCCACAGCAATGTGCTATGTTTCTGTTCATTCGTTATCCAGCTCAGCATCTTTGTCCTGCCTCCCATCCTGTGCAAGAGGCCCTGGGAGCAGGACTCCACCGCTGCCTGTGAGGAGGCCCCTTGTCTTAACTGTGCAATGCTGCGCGAATAACGAGATGCCCTGGGAATGCTGTTCAGCCCTGTCTTCCAACTATGTGAGGAAGTGACTTTTCTACTATCTGGAGAATTCCAAAAATGCACTGGGATGGCTGCAGCTGCCCAGCTCTGGGCTCCAGGAAGGGCAGCGTCTTATAGGTCCAGCTGGTCCCAAGTGAAGTTGGGGCACCAGCACCTTATGTGGGACTCACTTGTATGTCTGTTTCCCCCAAGTACATCCCCCTGGGGAATGCGCAGAGCCCGCAGCACTGCTCTCCTTCACAGTTGGGGGAACCGGGGCGGGAGGAGGATGCTGGAGCGCTGGGGTCAGAGCCAGGCTCTGGCGTCTGAGTCATGGATTTGCCACTTCCTCAGCCATGTGACCTTTGCAGAATTTCTCTTCCCTAAACCTCCCTCACAGGGTATTTGTGAGGCTAAAGCTGGCAAAGCACACGCAGGCACAGCATAATGCCCGGCACGTAGTGAGCGCTCTGTAAGGTCAGCAGCTGTCATCATCACTTAGTACTGACCAGCACGAGACGGCCAAGCCAGCGGTGGCAGAGCTGGAACTCGAACCAAGGTCTTGTCATCTTCCCTCCGCAGCGGCCTCTGCTCACAGCAACTCCGCCCTCCTCTGAGAAGGGTAACTGGGATCCTAAACAGCTATGTCATACTTGAAGTTCCATCCACAAAGCTTCAGTTGGGACAGGCCCTACTCCCCTTTAAAAAGCAAGTTCCCGGGCCAGGCGCAATGGCTCACACCTATAACCCAAGCACTTTGGGAGGCCGAGGTGGGCGGATCACTTGAGCCCAGGAGTTCAAGACCAGACTGGGCAACATGGTGAGACCCTGTCTCTACAAAAAATACAAAAATTAGCCGGGCGTGATGGCACATGCCTGTGGTCCCAGCTACTTAGGAGGCCGAGATGGGAGGATCACTTGAGCCTGGGAGGTTGAGGCTGCAGTGAGCTGATATTGCACCTCAGCACTCCAGCCTGGGCAACAGAGTAAGACTTTGTCTCAAAACAAACAAAAAATAAGGTCTCAAAAATTAGGGAAGGTAGGTGGGACCAAGGGCATTTCATTAAGCTATAGTTATCTGAGTTCAAATATTTAGTGACTTTCCAGGGGAAAGGGGCGTAGGAGTACTGAAACCAAACTCTCCTGACTGAGCAGTTATGCGAGAGGCAGACAAGACCGTCCAGGAAACAGAACGGGATTTCAGAAACTTCAAAGGCCACAGGAGAATTGATGCTGGCACCACAGGGACGGGGAACACCCACCACTCCTGCGGTGGGCTTTTAAGCTTCAGCATGGACTTCCCTCCCCCAGCAGAGCTTGTCTACCTGTCCAAGAGACAGCTCTCTTTAAAATCACCCCCACCCCCACACCAATCAATGACAAGCTCTATTCCTGCTCACAGGATGTACACGCCTTGAGCTACTAATCTTCAGAAATAAAGCTGTTCCAGAACAAAAGAACTTTTTTTTTTCAGAATTGCATCTCATAGCCACAAAGAAAGGCGGCCTTAGATCTAACCTAGATGTGAAACAACAGCCCTGCATCAGAACCACTGTCACGGGCTCCAGAAGCAATTCCCACTTCCTGTCTGCAAGATCCTGGCCAAGTTGCTTCACTCCTCTGAAGCTGTTTCCTCGTCTCTAAAGTGGGGGTGAGGGGGGTGCTTACAACAAAAAACTAGCCAAGCCTGGTGGCACATGCATGTAGTCCCAGCTACTCAGGGGGCTGAGGTAGGAGGATTGCTCGAGTCCCGGGAGGTAGGGTTGCAGTGAGCTGAGATTGCACCACTGCTCTCCAGCCTGGGTGACAGAGTAAGACCCTGCCTCAATAAACAAAGAAAATTATAGGACCAAGAGGTCTGAGTCACAGGTTACAAAAAGAGAAAACAAAAAAACAAAGAGGTTGCAGTGAGCTGAGATCATGCCACTGCACCCCAGCCTGGGTGACGGAGGGAGACGCTATCTTAAAATTAGGGTTTTGAAAATTCTTAAGGCCTGATACCTTGAGTATCATAGAGGCTCAAGGCATAAAATGCAATGTTGATTATTACTATTTTGATTATTGCTGTTTGGCTTTGAGGAGGAAGTGTTTGTAGAAAAAAAAAAGTGGTGTCTGGACCCAACAGGAATACGTTGCTAGGCTAGGCAAAGGTTGCTGGGCTATTTATGAGGCTGGTTTATCAGCTGTGCTGGGGTAGCTAAGCTCAAACCTGGGGCCACTGGTAACCCACTGATTAGTGAACAGCAATCAACCAAGTCAACTGGCTCTAGAAAATGCTCCAAGCACGCTCTCCCAACTGCTAGACAATGTGATTTAATCCTTTCACAGAGGCTTGGGAGATTTTTTTTCCCTTCCTGGAATTTCTGGGCTCCACCCCAGAGCCTGGTCTGGAAAGCATAGAGGACCTTGTGTTTCTACAGCCCTCTGGTGGTTCTGATGAAGCTGACCCTCTGGCTGAACTTGTAGAAATAATAGGCACGGCTCCAGGTTGGAGATTAGTGCTGGAAAGATGCAGCTGCTCTGTCCTCCTGGTGGAGTCGGCCCAATAGCTGGGGCCTCTTTAGACAACAGCTGTAGCTACTGGCACGGGGTAGAACGCCCTGGGTAGGGGTCTTCTCTGAGGTCACCGGATTTATAATTACTTGTATTGGCGAATCCCACAAAGGCTGGTGGGTGGGGGGATTGATTTTCCCTATGAGGTTGGGGGATGGTGGTGGGGATAGGGGGTGGGAAGGGAGAGATTCCAACAGGTGGTCACTTCCCCAGATGAAATTCTTCATCTTATGGCTTAAGAGACTGATTTTTTTAAATATAGATAGGGTCTCACTGTGTTGCCCCTGCTGATCTCCAACTCCTGGGCTCAAGCAATCCCGTGGCCTCAGCCTCCCAAAATGTTGAGATTACAGGCGAGCCACTAAGCCCGGCTGAGACTGACTCATTTTAATGACAAATAAACCTAAAATCACAGCATGTTAGCATGAAAGAGAATCTTGGAAATACTTTTGTTTAACTCTTTATAATTAGGGAAACTGAGGCTAGAGAGACATGGGGTCTTACCCAAGGCCACACAGTGGGCTAAGAGCATAAAGAAAATGCACACACACTTCTCTGAACAGAGGCAGCACTCGTTAAACCGTGGTCTGGCACAGCCACGCACACCCAGCAGGCACCATACCCAAGGAGGAGTCAGGGGGAGGTGTCCCAGGACGAAGCCATTTCCACTATCTCGCACTCGGACCCAGCCCTCACCTTGGACCAACCTTGCCCTAGGAACATTCTCTGCTAGGTGTTGGCGAGAGGTTTGGAGATAAACCCAGCCTCTTACCTTATCACTATTCTCCAAGGAAACACTAAGCACTTTCTTTGTACAAAAATATTATGTCCCTAAAGCCCCAGGAAGCATTATTCTGGGCAAGCCAGCTTCCTGGGTATGCAGCCAGTGCAGTCCCATGGGGCCTTCTGCTTAGTAGGGTCCCTTGCTTTGTCTAATGCTCTGCTGCCACCATCTTGACATTCTTTTTTTCTCTAATGCCTTAAGTCACACAAGAAAGTGTTGCAAGTGACAGTTCAACCCAATTGACTACACTATAAATTATATCACTATCTGAGGCCAAGCACAGTGGCTCAAGCCTATAATCCTAGCACTTTGGGAGGCCGAGGCGGGTGGATCACCTGAAGTCAGGAGTTCGAGACCAGCCTGGCCAACATGTTGAAACCCCATCTCTACCAAAAATATAAAAAATTAGCCAGGCAAGGTGGCACTACTTGGGAGGCTGAGGCAGGAGGATCACTTGAACCCAGGAGGTAGAGGTTGCAGTGAGCAGAGATTGCACCACTGCACTCCAGCCTAGGCAACAGAGTGAGACTTTGTCTCAAAAAAAAAAGTATGTCACTATCTAAGAAATAAATACAATCATTCTTCTTCTTCTTCTTCTTTCTTTCTTTCTTTCTTTCTTCTTTCTTCTTTCTTCTTCTTCTTCTTTCTTCTTCTTCCTTTTTTAAAAAGCATACACTAGCACTGGGGGCATTGGGGCATGAGGAATGCTGAGTCCCAGGGGCAGACTGACAATGGTCTGTTTTTGGTCTCTTTCTGTTTCTGTTGTTAGACTCATCTGCTGAGAAGGGGTTGCACACTGCAAAGGATATTAGGACTCATGGAGATTTCTACGTGTTCTACCATCTACTGGCACATAGGAAGTGACTGGGAAGAACAGAAACTTTGTAAGTCAGAACCATTTGCTACCATCTGAATATTCATGTCCCCAGAAATCCATATCCCCAGGGTGGCAGTTTTAGGAGGTGGGGCCTTTGGGAGATGATGAGGTCATGAGGGTGGAGCCCTATGACCTATGAATGGGATTGGTGCTCTTATAAAAGTGAGGACACAGCAAGAAGGCCCATCTGTGAGTCAGGAAAGGAGCCTGCCCTTGACTCTGAATTTACCATGCTTTGATCTAGGGACTTCCCAGCCTCTAGGACAGTGAGAAATAAATTTCTGTTGCTGACAAGCCCAGTCTATGGTATTTTGCTATAGCAGCCTGAATCTTCTAAGACATGATTCCTGAACACTGCTTAAGTGTATGGAATTACTGTTTTAGTACTATCCAAGCATATTTCTAGCTCTACCCAGGCTGGAGTGCAGTGGCATGATCTCAGCTCACTGCAACCTCTGCCTCCCGGGTTCAAGCAATTCTCCTGTCTCAGCTTCCCAAGTAGCTGAGATTACAGGTGTACACCACCACACCTGGCTGATTTTTTTGTATTTTTAGTATACAATTTCTTTTTGTATTTTTAGTAGAGACAGCGTTTCACCATGTTGGCCAGGCCAGTCTCAAACTCCTGACCTCAAGTGATCCACCCACCTCAACCTCCCAAAGTGCTGGGGTTACAGGCGCCCAGCCCAACCATGTTTCTAATCACCTGAACCACTCTCCTGGCGACCAAATTCCGCTAACTGGTAGAAGCAAACATTTAACCTCTACCCAGTCAATGAAGAGTAACTGGTATTGGTGCCTTGTGAAGCCTCCTGGGCATCTTTTTTTCACATGAGAGTTTTTAGTTTGTTAATCTTGTAAATATCCACAACGGCCGCAGATAACATCATCGCCGCCCCTTTACTCCAGCAGCAACAGTGGCCTTCACAGTCCCCTAACTTCCTTCATTCTGTTCTTGCGTTCCTTTCATTGCTTTCTTGAGGTCTTTTTCTTCTCATACAGGCCACGTCTTGCAAGTCTGTGTTTGGATTCATTTTTCTTTGCATGATCCAAGGAATCATCAATCATGCCAAACGAGTTGTCTTGCCACCACCAAAATTAGCTCTAAATCCAAATGCAAAGATGATCTCCAGTGTGGTCTTGCACATTTTGGCTAGTTTGTCCTAAATTTCTACCTTAGGTACTGTTTCCTTCCCAGGGTGAAGGACATTGATGGCCATTTCTTTCCTCTAAAGTAGTCAGTTGGTCACGACCTTCCTCGTTCGGATAGTTACTGAGTCATTCATGATGGTGGTCAATCTTCAGGCAGCCAGAGAGGAAAATCCCTCATGGGCATCTTAAAACGAACTGGAGGTCCAGAAACCTCCAGGTCAGGTCTCCACACTGGTTGCTTAGCTTCTAGCCTTTGGTGAGACCTAGGAGGATGCATATCCTCAGGTTTTATCTACTTATCTCCTAGAAGCCATTGGCCTTTTTTTTTTTTTTTTTGAGATGGAGTCTCGCTCTGTTGCCCAGGCTGAAGTGCAGTGGCACGATCTTGGCTCTGCAACCTCCACCTCCTGGGTTCAAGCGATTCTCCTGCCTCAGCCTCCTGAGTAGCCAGGATTACAGGTGACTGCCACCACACCCGGCTAATTTTTGTACTTTTAGTAGAGACAGGGTTTCACCATGTTGGTCAGGCTGGTCTTGAACTCCTGACCTCGTAATCCACCTGCCTCGGACTCCCAAAGTGCTGAGATTACAGGCGTGAGCCGCTGCACCTGGCCAGCCATTGGCCATTTTCAGTCTGAACCCATTTGCCATTTTGATCTTCTCAAAGAGACACTTACACTGCCTAAAAGAAACATTGCTGGTGCTCTCCTGAAAGAGAGTACTGCTGACACAGCAGTAAGGGATGTATGCAACTTACATAGCACTCAAGCAACAGAGGCAGTGGAAAAAATAAGTTTGAGTTGCTTTTATCACCCTCAATGGATGACTTGTTCTGAGGTCTCTTCTCATGAATCCAACATCCTTAGATCCTGGCATCCGCAGTCCAGGTCAGATGTGACAAGCCTGGGAACGGATTGTATCACCAGAGCTGAAGGAGCCTTCCTATCTGAGCACATCTTTCTAGAACAGTGTGTGGTGCTAGGTTTGGGGACCCTCTTTCCAGAGCTTCTTGCAAGCTTGATGAGGCACTTGTGGTGGCTCTCCAAGGCAGGGTGCATTTTGCAGATTTATGGAAACATTCAAACGTGAACATTGAAAAATGATACCCTTAAGTTTCATGCCCATATCATCATCTTTCTACATCAGTGATCAACCTATGATCAGTTCTGTTGAACCCCTGCCCTCTTCTCCTTTCCACCACCATGAGATTTTTATACAAATTTCATACAGACTATGTGAGAATGTAAGGGAGATTACTTTGAAAGAGAAGCTCTTCTTAATATTTTCTGAGCAAGGAGCCCCACATGTTTGTTTTGTTCTAGGCCTTGCAAATTGTGCAGTTGGCCCTGGCTTCAGGTTATGAACAAGCAGGTCCCATGGATGTTGCAGCTGTCCTGCAGAACCTGGCATCTGCAGTCCAGGTCAGTGGTGACAGGTCTGGGAGTGGGTTCCATCACCCATCACCAGAGCTGAGGGATCCCTTCTGTCTGATTCCCAGGCAGTTGGCCCCCAGGAAATGTACAAGAGGCCAGTTAATTGCCTTGGCAAAGACCCCTTGTTCCCTGAGCTGAGGGCTTGGCTGATCATGTTCTTCTTACAGGCCTCAGAGAGAGCAGAGCCACCCTGAGACCCTCGCTGCATAACTGTCACTTTCCATCCCACCTTCTGCTTGCTCAGCCCTGGCTGACACACCCCAGGGGTGGCTCAGAACTGGACATGGGTCCAGTAGGAACAGCCAGGGCCGGGACAGGCCTCCGTGACTGTTGCTCAGGCTTGGAACCAACATCAGTTGGGGATGGCTGATAGCCAAAGAGGGCCAAGTGATTCCTGAACAACCAGGAGTCGATGTCCTTCTCGAAACAGCTGGGTTCCCTTTTTGCCAAGTGGAATTTGGTAGGAAAAGGCAGCCACCAGGATAAAGCAACGACAAGGGGCGGTTCAATGGTGTCTGGGACACGCGAGGCCCTCAGCCTCTGCCAGCGGGAGCTCAGGAATGGGGCGGACTCGGGCCCAGCCACCTGCTGAGAATCACCAGGGCTATGTTTATGGGAGTTTTGGCCCTTCTGCCTCCCAGGGAAAGGCTCCGGTCCTCTGTGGTGCCCCCACTGAGCCCCTTCCCAGAGCTGAGACACCCGACCCCAGACAGGCTGGTCCTCCCACCAGCCAGGAACTACTTACATGACGATGAGTGCAGCATCTCGGGAGTGATCCAGCAGAATCTCGTTCAGCCTCACCTGCCGAAGGGACTGGGCAGGAGAAAGCCGAGTGGTCACTTCCCATATCCTTGAGAGCACTTGACCCCTCACCACATCCACGGCCTCATTCACATTTTCAACTGGATTCATAAATTACTCCCCTAAATTCTTATTGACTCTCCTGCCTCCAGGAAGAAGGGGACCCTTGGAGTAATGGAGCACCAAGCTCACCTCCTCCAAGAAGCTTTCCATGGTTTTTCCTTGTCTGACTTTATGACCATAACTACTGGGGCAGAGGGAAGAGAGAACACCTTACTAGGTTCAGACCTCAGCTCTCATATTTCATAGCAGAGAGAACTTGAGCAAGTCATGTGACCTCCCTGACTTTCACTGTCTTCATCTGTAAAATGGGTATGATGATACCTTCTCCAGGTGAATCTGGGGAGTTTCAGATGAGACAACCTATGCAAAAGCACCCAGCAGAGGGCCTGGTACACGAAAAATACTGTAGAAAAGACAGGTGAACTCGGAGCAGGGACAGGTCACCCCACTTCTTCTGTAACAGAATATTGGAGGGTCTCCTTTGGACACAAGGTTTTATTCAGCATTTTCCAAAGACCCAGATGGCTGCGTGAGCCCTTTGGGGCAAGGTCTCAGGGCTGACAGATTAGGGAAGTCCCCAAAGCTTGTGTGGGACTGGGCTGGGGGCGGGAGACTCCTTCCAATCCAAGGCCTATCTCAAATCGTTCAGAAATAATTGACACTCAGAAACTGATCGTGGACGGACACCCTATCCTGGAGACCAGGAGACCGAGGGGAAGGGAGTTAACCTGGGTAAGGGATTCTGGACCTTGCACTGTAGTTGTCTGGGGCACACGAGTCCTTGTCGTGGGAAGTGCCCTGCACATCACAGGATGTTTGGCACCATCCCAGGCCTCTCCTCACTGCCTGACAGTAGCAACCCCTACCCCCCAGTTGTGACAAATAAAAATATCTCCAGAGATTGCCAAATGTCCCCAAGGGGGCAAAATCACTCGTGGTGAAGAATGACTGACCTGGGGGTAGAAGTGGGGTCACCCCCTGCCCCCACCGCCCGCCCTCCTAGAGCTCACCCCACCTTGACACGGCCACAGCATGGCTACAGGCACACACTCTATCTTAGCCCTTAGAGTCCTGAAGTTCTGTCAGGAAGGGGCACCATGGCTCTGAGCTGTGTCAGGGGCAGGGTCTAGAGGCTAAGGGGGGAAGCTCAGGCAGCTGTGTCCCACAGGACACAGGACAAAGTTTATTTTTTTTTTTGAGATGGAGTCTTGCTCAGTCGCCCAGGCTGGAGTGCTCTGGTGTGATCTCGGCTCACTGCAACCTCCCCGTCCTAGGTTCAACCAATTCTCCTGCCTCAGCCTCCTCCTGAGTAGCTGGGATTACAAGTGCTTGCCACCATGCCCAGCTAATTTTTTTTTGTATTTTTGGTAGAGACAGGGTTTTACTGTGTTGGTCAGGCTGGTCTTGAACTCCTGACCTCAAGTGATCCACCTGCCTCAGCCTCCCAGAGTCCTGGGATTACAGGGGTGAGCCACCACGCCCAGCCTAACAGGACAAATTATACTTTGGCCATCACCCTAAGTCTCAGGAATCTCTTCTACCGGGCATAGAGAAAGTGGGGAGGAGAGGGAGGAGGACTCCAGGCAGTCCATACCCACTGCCGGGGCTCACTCAAGATGGGCAGGAGGACCAGGCTCCCACATAAAGGATAGCACTGAGTTCCACAGCGGGGTTACCCATCAGCTTGAGCGACTGTGGTGTGAGGATAGCTCAGGGGCCGGAGTGGAGGGCAGGCTGGAGGATCGAGGGGAGGGGCTGGGGAGCTCAGGACATGCGGAACACCTGTCCCTGACCCAATGATGTGTCGTGTTTCCCACCCCCACCCACCCCGGCAAGGCCGCCCCTCTCCCGCACCTTGACTCTGTTCTTCGTAATCTCCTCATCTGAGACCTTCCAGGGGCAGTCCCGCCGCATCTCGTTGACGGTGGCCTCGTCCTTGAAGCCATCATTCAGGCGGAAGGGTGCAATCATGTCCTCAAACCTCTTGATGCTGGGGACGAGAGAATGGGTGAGGCTGGCTGAGGTGATGTGGGGAGTAGAGAAGTTTCGTTTTAAAGTTTCCGTTCTTGTTAAAGAGTAAATTGTAAGTGTGCTAATAACTTTAAGCCCTATGCTATGTTGCTGTTTAACATGCCATGCTTACAGGCACGTAGCACATTCTATGTCCTTATGCTTTAACCAAGATATCTGTGCTGGATGTGCTCACAGGCATGTCCCCGCTCTCCATTGCTTCTACCTATTTGGAAAAGTTTTAAGTTATTAGCCAATCAGGTTTTAGTTTAGATTGTGAGGTCTGGCTCCAGCCAATGGGGATCAGACACAGCAGTAAGGACAATCCTAAATGCCTAAGAAATAAATTTGTGTGTATTCTGGTGTGGTGGCATGTGCCTGTAATCCCAGCTACTTGGGAGGCTGAGGCAGGAGAATCGCTTGAACCTGGGAGGCGGAGGTTGCGTGAGCCGAGATAGCACCACTGCACTCACTCCAGCCTGGTGATGGAGTAAGCTTCTGTCTCAAAAAAAAAAAAAAAAAAAGACATGTAGGGCTGATCGGCATTCAGATGATGCTACCTGAAGCCACGTGGATGGATGAGCTCACCTGGGCCAGAGTAAAGGTAGAGAAGGGAAGAGGGTCAGAGCCCAACCCCAAGGATGCTAGCAAGGGCAAGTAAGGTCAAGGAGGAAGAGCCAGCAGAGGAACTGGAGGAAAGGCCACTGGTGCAGGAGGAAACCAGCAGAGGGGGTGTCTTGGAAGCCAAAAGAAGGAATGGTCTCAGGAAGGATCACTGGCAAGTGAAGCCAAGAGGTGGAGAGAGAGGACAGAAATGGGCTCCATGGGTGTGGCAACATGGAGGTCACCGATGATGCTGGCAAGAGTGGTCTCAGACAGCAAGGACAGTGGGTTGGGAGCTGGAAGATTAGGGGAGGGGAGGAAGGGTCGACAAAGAGTGCAAACATCTTGGAGTTTGGCTGTGCCAAGGAGGAGAGAAGGGGTCCAGGAGCTGGAGGCAGATGAAAGGTCAATGGAGGGGATTTTTAAAATAAGATGCTAGGCCGGGTGCGGTGGCTCACGCCTGTAATCCCAGCACTTTGGGAGGCCGAGGTGGGCAGATCACTTGAGGTCAGGAGTTTGAGACCAGCCTGGCCAACGTGGTGAAATCCCATCTCTACTAAAAATACAAAAATTAGCCGGGTGTGGTGGCACACGCCTGTGATCCCAGCTACTCAGGAGGCTGAGGCAGGAGAATCGCTCAAACCTGGGAGGCGGAGGTTGCAGTGAGCCGAGATCACACCACAGCACTCCAGTCTGGGTGACAGAGCAAGACTCTGTCTCAAAAAGAAATAAATATATAAATAAAAATCAGATGCTGGATGAGGTCTGTATGTTGCTCCTGCTGTCCCTTCTGCCTGGAATATCTCCCCCATTTCTTTTTGATCATCGAGGCCTTTCTTAAGGCTTTGCTTTTCCACCAACAGAGACAACCCTACTCTCCTTGGCATCCTGGTCTGTCTCTGCAGCATTAAGACTGCCTTGGCTTCCGCCAGCCTGCAGCTATGCTTGGAGGACTGGCCTGCAGATTTCTCATCTCTGCCTCTGCAGCACCAAGCACAGCTCCTAACAAATGGTTGGCGCCAGTGCATCCATCACTATTACATGGCTCCTTTCTGCTTGTCTTGATTTCCTTCCCTGTCCAGGTCGGGGACATTCTTATGGCTGGGAAACGTAAGAGAAAAGTTAGGGCTAGGAGGTCAGGAGGAAACATAATTAGTGAGGAGAGTGTCCTGGAAAACCTCATGCACACTGATTGACAGAATGCAAATCCCATTTGTAAATGTCTTATTTTAAGAAGACCAAGTCACACCATTTGAAAGCAAGCAATCCCTGCTGAACGTACCATTGGTCATTGCTACAAATTCACAGAAGGGTTTGCTTAAAAATCTGTGCTCTTGCCCGCAGATGGAAGGAAGAAAGAAGCTGTTGCCCAGGTCACTCACCTTTTCCCCACTCCCAGCACCGATGTGTTAACACAACCATCAGGGGCTGCAGCCGCTTTGCCCAGTGATACCCTCAGCCCCAGGGAGGGGACATGTCCCAGCCAGAACCACTGCAGAAGTTGTGCCCTCTGACACATCTAGGAAGGGCTCAGGGGAGAGCCCTTTGCTCTTAGCTTACCAAGGAGAAAGGGGGCAGCCGGCAGAAGGGTCTGCAGGCACACAGCTGGCCCTTCTGCCTGGAAGCCCCAGCACAGAACTTACTGCTCAGCCCGAGGGTTCTGGTTGATGTCAGGGAGGATGTGGACTTCACGGAATCCCAGTCGGAACTTGCTCAGCAGAGAAATGATTCTGGAGGAAACATGGAGAGGTTTATTATTATTATTATTATTATTATTATTATTGTTATTATTTTGAGACAGAGTCTTGCTCTGTCTCCCAGGCTGGAATGCAGTGGTGCAATCTCAGCTCAACCTCCCAAGTAGCTGGGATTACAGGCGTGTGCCGCCATGCTTGGCTAATTTTTGTATTGTTAGTAGAGACAGGGTTTTGTCATGTTGGTCTCAGATGATCCTCCTGCCTCAGCCTCCCGAAGTTCTGGGATTATAAGTGGGAGCCACCAGGCCCAGCGTGAGAGTTTTAAAATGTATTTATTCATTTAACTAATTTTTACTGAGCACCTAATGACTACATAGCAGTGAGGAAAACAGAAAGCCTGCCCTCGTAGAACATGGGGGTAGGGGCAGGCAGGAAACAAATACTCATAAAATGGGTTTGATGATGAGAAGTGAAATAGAAAAGTAATTGACAAGACTTTGCCAAGTATCTGGTGGCCATCTCTGTACTAGCGCACCCCAAATTTTCACGTCTATGCATCTGCTGAGGATCTTGTTACCATGCTGATTCTGATTTGGCTGGTCTGGAGTGAGGCCTGGGATTCTGCATGTCTAATACACTCCATGAGATGGTCCACAGACAACACTTTGAGCAGCGAAGTTCTAAGGAATAGGAAAGTTGAATAAAGAAATGCTGGAGTGGCTGAGGAAGCAAAGAAAACATACAAGAAACTCAGTACAGAACCAGGAATAGCAAGCCAGACGGTACTGACTTTGCATCTAACAGGGAAGGAGAAGCCCACTGTGGTTTGTAGCAGTCAGGGAAGACTTTACAGAGGTGGCAGTCTGGCTGGATGGTGAACCAAGGGTAAGATTGTTACAGGCCAAAGCAGGTGGGGCTGGGGAATGTCTACACTGAAGTCACCTAAGGAGCCTTCAAAACAATATACCTGCTGGGCAAGGTGGCTGAGGCCTGTAATCCCAGCACTTTGGGAGGCCAAGGTGGGCAGATCACCTGAGGTCAGGAGTTCAAGACCAGCCTGGCCAACATGACAAAACTCCGTCTCTACTAAAAATACAAAAATTAGCTGGGCGTGGTGGCACACACCTGTAATTCCAGCTACTTGGGAGGCTGAGGTAGAATTGCCTGAACTTGGGAGGCGGAGGTTACAGTGAGCTGAGATGATGTTATTGCACTCCCGCCTGGCCAACAGAGCAAGATTCTGTCTCAAAACAAACAAACAAACAAAAAACAATATACCTGCCTGGGCCCTCCCCCATCCCCTTGCCCACCATTGAGTCAGAACCCCTGGAAAGGACATGGTTTGGGTCATGCCCCATGTGATTCTGATGTGCCAGCCTGGTTAGGGACCACGGGACTGGTTGGTGGGGAACAGTTAAAATGAGGGAAGGTGTCGGGGTGCAGAGGGTGGAGCAGGGCAGTGAGGAGCTGGCTGGGATGCATGGAGTGTGCTAGGAGAGAGGAAGAAATGAGAGACAAGCCTGGAGGATGAGGCTAAGGCCAAGCAGTCAAGCCGCTGCTGCCCCGACCTTGGGGAGTGAAATTTTGAAAGCAGAGCCATGGGCAGATTCAAACGGTGTGCAGTGGCAGCAGAGGCTGGCAGGCCCGGGCAGTGCCTAGGTAAGGATAGACCTGCTCCAGGGTTATGTAGAGAGCAAAGGATGTGGCCCATCAAGGGACAGAGGGAGGCAGAGGAAGGGTTTTCATAACCTTCCCACCAAGGACATGCCGTTAGCCCAGGCTGCCATAGCCTTGAGCTAAACCAAATCTACAAAACTTGGCTTCCATTCAGAGCCCGGAGAGGAAGCAGAGAGAGCAGAGCAGTCTCATGGCTTATTTACTTTTTGGAGATCACAGAGAAGTCAGATGCTGCTTTTCCCAAGCAACACTTTCCTTAGCATTGCTGAAAAGGGGCTTTCAGGGAAGAAATTATCAGCGGGGGTGAGGACAAAGAGATGGGATTGCTGGGTTTCTCTTAACTCACACTGTGGATGGCTAGAGAATGGGGCATGGGAGGCCATCCTGGCATAGGACTGGGTGGTGTTGGCCAGAGTATCCCCTCCTACCCTGACCCTGGGGCATCACAGCCAGGATGGCTGCAACGGGCACTGGAGACCAAGCAGGGGTTCTTCTCTTCGGCTAATTAATTGCATGACTTTGGGCAAATTGCCCCATCTGTTGGTACCCTTCAGCAGACCTCCAGCCCACCACCTCCCACCTCACCTGACCTTGCTCAAAGCAGCAGCTGCCCAATTCCACCTGCCGACACCTGCCAGCTCCGTACCTGTGTGCCACCTGCCTTACTATTTACTTCCTTTTCTGTTTAAATCAACTCACATTCTGACTTAGATACATTTCTTTACTTTTTTTTTTTTTTTTTTTTGAGACAGAGTTTTGCTCTGTCGCCCAGGCTGGAGTGCAGTGGCACAATCACGGCTCACTGCAACCACTGCCTCCCAGGTTCAAGTAATTCTCCTGTCTCAGCCTCCCGAGTAGCTGGGACTTGCAGGCACACACTACCACACCCAGCTAACTTTTGCATTTTTAGTAGAGACGGGGTTTCACCGTATTGGTCAGGCTGGTTTTGAACGCCTGACCTCAGGTGATCCACCCACCTTGGCCTCCCAAAATGCTGAGATTACAGGCATGAGCCACCACGCCTGGCCCGAACTTAGATACATTTCAAAGGCAGATTTTATATCATGATTTTATTTATTTGTTTAAATTTTACTTTATTTTTATTACTATTAAAAAATAGAGACAGGGTCTGTTCTGTCACCGAGGCTAGAGTGCAGTGGTCAATCATAGCTCACTGCAGCCTTGATCTGGGCCAAGTGATCCTCCTGCCTCAGCCTCAAGTAAGCTAAGACTATGAGCACATGCCACCATTCACAGTTAATTTTTTATTTATTTTTATTTTTTCGTAGAGACAGGCTGTCACTATGTTGCCCAGTCTGGTCTCAAACTCCGGGCCTCAAGCCATCTCCTGCCTTGGCCTGCTGCCAAAGTGCCAGGATTTATAGGCAGAGCCACTGCACCCAGCCAATGTCACAATTTTAAACAGAAAACCAGCACCTCTTGCCAGGAAGAGGTAACCAATAAAACCCATGTAGATGAACCAGGGTCACTGTTCTGGCCAGATGCCACTGCCTGCCAAGCCCATGCATCCAGCCTGCCCCTCTTGCTCAGGGAGCCAAGCACAGGTTACCAAACAGAATGACAGGCCAGGGCTAAGCCAAGACCTTCTGCAAAATCAGCCCCAGAATTGGAGGAGAATTAAAAGCCACTTCTTATCAAAAGACTCAGTGGTATTTGCTGCCTCATTCCCTGGCCACTAAAGTCACCGCTTGTCTCACCAGAGCCTGCATCCCATGCATCAGGAACATTGCCTTAAAGCAAGGGCCCCTGACCCCTGGGCTATTGACAGGTACCCGCCATGGCCTGTTAGGACCTGGCCACGTGGCAGTGAACAAAGCTTCATCTGTATTTACAGCTGCTCCCCACTGCTTGCATTACCACCTGAGCTCTGACTACTGTCAGCTCAGCAGTGGCATTAGACTCTTAGAGGGCCGTGAACTCTCTCGTAGGATCTAGGCTGTGCACACTCATTATGAGAATCTAATGCCTGATGATCTGCCACTGTCTCCCATCACCCCCAGATGGGACCATCCAGTGGCAGGAAAACAAGCTCAGGGCTCCCACTGACTCTACATTATGATGAGTTGTATAATTATTTCATTATATATTACCATGTAATCAGAATAGAAATAAAGTGCACAATAATGTAATGAGCTTGAATCACACCAAAACCATTACTCTTTCCCCAGCCTGTAGAAAAACCATCTTCCACGAAACCCGTCACTGGTTCCAAAAAGATTGGGGACTGCTGCGCTAAAGGATTCCAGCCCCTACTTCATTTCTCAGGAGGAGGCATGTTCTCCATCCTTCATTTTCTTTTTTCAAAACATTATATATGTTTAAAATGTTTAATATATGTAAAATATTTATATAAAAATTTAAAATATTGACTGGGCACAGTGGCTCACGCCTGTCATTCCAGCACTTTGGGAGGCTGAGGCGGGGGGAGCACTTGAGGTTAGGCGTTCGAGATCAGCCTAGCCAACATAGCAAAACTCCATCTCTACTAAAAATACAAAAAAATTTATGTGGGCATGGTAGCAAGCGCCTCTAATCCCAGCCACTAGGGAGGCTGAGGCAGGAGAATTACTTGAACCCAGGGGGCAGAGGCTGCACTGAGCTGAGATTGCGCCATTGCAGTCCAGTCTGGGCGACAGAGGGAGACCTCATCTTAAAAAAAAAAAAAAACTTAAAATATGCAGACAGGGTTTTGCCATGTCACCCAGTCTGGTCTCAAACTCCTGGACTCCTGGATCCACCTGCCTTGGCCTCCCAAAGTGCTAGGGTGACAGACGTGAGCCACTGTGCCCAGCCCATCCTTTATTTCCTATAGGTTCCTCCTGGAGGAGATTTATTTTTTGTTGTTCTTTTTTATCTTTTTTTGTTTTCAATTTTTCTTGTCTTTTTTTAAACTTTAAATTTAAAAGATAGATCCCTTTTCTTTCTTATTTTTATGTTTCTCATTGTCCAAACCCAGAGATTTATGACTTTACAACCTAACTCCCCTCCCTGTTGTACCAAAGCCTAGGGCATCTGCATTTTATTGAAGGAGGCAGGAAACCAGAACAACTTCTGGAAGGGAGAGAAGCCTGCTGCTGCTCCTGCCCACTGCAGTGGCCTGGAGAGAGCTGGCCCTGGGCTTTGGGACAATCTCAGAACCCACCTAGGGGTGGTGGTAGAGGATCAGGGCTGGAGGGCAGCCTTAGGTGGAGTAAGATGGCAGTGGTCCCTGCAGCCCCCAAGCCGGCCCTCCGTACTTACGCCTTTCTCTCCTGGTCCATCCTGTTAATCTGTCCACCCACGAACACGCGGATCTTGCATTTGCTCCACCTCTTCTTGCGGTGGAGGAGATAAGGAATGAGGAGGGTGAGGCCTGGCAAGGAGAATCCCCGAGAGTCATGACGAGAGTACACTCAGGAAAGAGCACTATGTGGGTTCCTGCCCCACTCTGCCATTAACAAACCTCTTCCTCTCCTCGCCAGACCTCAGTTGACCTATCTGTATAATGAACACAGCTGACTAAACCCAAGTTGCACATGGTACTCTGTGGGGTAGGGTTTATTTGGCTTGTGCAGCATATTTAAATAAATAAGCTAGCAGCCAGGTGCCATGGCTAATGCCTGTAATCCCAGTACTTTGGGAGGCCGAGGCAGGTAGATCACCTGAGGTCAGGAGTTCGAGACTAGCCTGGCCAACATGGTGAAACCCCATCTCTACTAAAAATACAAAAAATTAGCTGGGCTTTATGGCGTATGCCTGTAGTCCCAGTTACTCAGAAGGCTGAGGCAGAATTGCTTGAACCCAGGAGGCGGAGGTTGCAGTGAGCCGAGATCGCGCCATTGCACCTCATCCTGAGCAACAGAGTGAGATTCCATCTCAAAAAGAATTAAAAAAAAAAACAAGCTGGCATTTAATAATTGAGGAGTTTCACATAAAAATCGAGGTCACTGGCAGTTCTTGAAGACTGAATATTTGACCAGCGTGGGGAGCCCTCATCCCTCCCTGTCGTCTCTACACAAGACCGAGAACCAGCTGTCATGTATCACCTCATCATCCTCTGTGCCTCAGTTTCCTGATGTATAGAGCAGGATTAATCGTGACAGCTCCTTCCTCGGACTGCATTAGGTAAGGAATTCCGTGTCGGGTAGGTAGTAAGTGCTCAGCCTATTTCAGCAGTTATTAATAGAACTCATTCCATTGGAGCAAAGACATTTCTTTCTATCTATGACTCTATCAAAGGTAGGAGCAATAAAGCTGAAAGTCACTTTCTTTTTTTTAATGGGAGAGGATATACTTCCTTGTGAAGTGAAAAATATTCCTACAGCTTTCCTGGGCACCAGCCCATCTCCCTGTTTATATCACCTGCCTGTGCCCCTGAGGACCATCCAGTCAGAAGGTTCCAGCTCATGGCGACTTCAGCTCTTCCCTCAGTTTCCCATTTTATAACCGAAAAACTAGAGGCCAGACAGAGGGGTCCCTCCAGGCTCCCCTGAGCTCACTGGTGGGCCCAGGAGCCCCCATCCCCTTTGAGAACAGGCCAGGAAGGAGAGGGGGTGCTGATCTGAGCAGAGAACTGACCTCCATCGTCAAAGAGCCAGTAGATGTCGATGGTCTTCTTGCCCTGCTCCGACTGGAAGATGGTGCTGGCCTGCTCCTCCCGCACCAGGGCCTTGGGGTCCACTGCAGGAGGTGGGGGCGCGTCAGAGCAGAGCCAGCTGTAGCGCATCTGGGCAGGCATGGCCCAGGGCCCCACCAACGCCCCTTCTGAGGCTGAATGCGGATTCTCTGGCAGGTGGACCAGGACCCGGGACCCGGGACACTCAGTGCTGTGATGTGCCCCTGCCCTGCTCTCAGCTTCTCTCTCCCGGGATTCTGCTGAGTACTGGGGGTGGGGACAGAGCCCTCTGGGTAGGTAGGGAAGTACACTCTCCCTTCTCTTAAACACTCCCCTGTGCCCTCACGGATGTCCACAGGAGCCCTCCCGCCTGCACTGCAGGCCCCCTGCCTCCCGGGGTGACCATGGGAGAGGATGAAGGAAAATCCTGCCCCACCCTGCATGGCTAGAGGGGCTTTGGCAGGAGGGGGACAAGGGCCCCAGAGCCTGCTGGGTGGCCCTCCATGGTGCCCTGACCCTGAATTCTCCACCTCCTGGCAATCTTTTTTTTTTTTCTTTTTTTGAGACAGGGTCTCACTGTGTCACCCAGGCTGGCATGTTGTGGTGCGGTCATAGCTCACTGCAGCCTGGAACTCCTGCCTCAGACTGCCACCGTGCTGGGATTACAGACTCGAGCCACTGCGCCTGGCTGCTGGCAATCTTTGACACAGCCAAGCCCCTCCAGTTCTCAACCCCTGTTACTCAGGCACCACTGTCACGATAAAAAACCACCTGTCCTCCACCAAGTTCCCCAGTGGCCCGCCCCAGCTGCCCCACAGGGTGAGAGTGCCTTGAGCTGAGAGGGGAACACTGACACACGCCAGAGACTGACGGCCTGGCACCTCTGGCACTGGCTTCCTTCCCATCCTCCGCTGGGTCAAACACGGGGTTAACTGCAAAAGAAAGGGCAGCATGGTTCACCAGCTCTCCTCGTCTGAGGGCACGGTGGGTTCCTCCTTGACAGGGCTCCCTTAATGCTGGGAAGAAAGTGCTGACGCCCTGCCTTGCCTCCACGACCCCACTGCACCCGGCCCTGGCCTCCCTCTGACCTGCTTCCTGCCTGGCTCCTCACACTCCTGCTGCACCTGGCCTCCTCCTGCCCCTCAAATAGGCCAAGTTCATCCCCACCTTGGGCTGTTCCGGTTTTTGACAGGGGTGCTGAGTGGGCGGGGCATGTACTCACTGTGTGCCTGCATCATCCTGGACACATTGAGCCCCTCCTGCATCCTCATGACACACACGCCATAGTTGAAATCAAAGGCATCGCTGGAAAGAGAGGAGGTGAGGTCCAGCTTCTCCCCCAGCTCCCACCTGGGAGATGACCTGGTACCCAGGAGACCAGATGTCTAGTGTTAGCTCTGCCTCCTACCACACCCTTTCTGTTCTCTGGGCCTCAGTTTCCTCATCTGTATAATGTACAGGCAGAATTGGAGAGTACCCCAGGACTCTTCCAGCTCTACAGATTGTGACACCGTGGACCTACAGATCTGGTTCTCAGGGACACCAAATAAGCCCTGTCCTCCTGATACATTTGGATAATCCCCCACGAGTCTGCCCATGGAGGTGGGGATGGTCATTATTACTTCCATTCTACAGATGCAAAAACTGAGCTTTGGAGAGGACCCTGCCCATGATCACACAGCTAGAGCAATGAGTACCTGGGATTAGAATCATATGGCTGAGACTGGAGGCCACAGGACAGGCATGCTTGTGAGAAGAGCTTCACTCATGCACTAGGCTGTCTATAGAGATGCCTGGAGGCCAGGGGCAGTGGCTCACCCCTGTAATCCCAGCACTTTAGGAGGTCAAGGTGAAAGGATTACCTGAGGTCAGGAGTTCGAGACCAGCCTGGCCAACATGGTGAAACCTTGTTTCCACTAAAAAGTACAAAAACTAGCTGGGTGTGGTGAAGCACGCCTGTAGTGCCAGCTACTCGGGAGGCTGAGGCAGGAGAATTACTTAAACCTGGGAGGCGGAGGTTGTGGTGTGAGCTGAGATCATGCCATTGCACTTTAGCCTGGGCGACAGAATGAGACTCTGTCTCAAAAATAAAAATAAAATAATAAAATAAAATAAATTACAAAAGCTGGGCACAGTGGCTCATGCCTGTAATCCCAGCACTTTGGGAGGCCAAGGCGGGTGCATCACCTGAGGTCAGGAGTTTGAAACCAGCCTGGCAAACATGGCAAAACCCCATTTCTACTAAAAAATACAAAAATCAGCTGGGCGTGGTGGAGTGTACCTGTAATCCAGCTACTCCAGAGGCTGAGGCAGGAGAATCGCTTCAACCCACGAGGCAAAGGCTGCAGTGAGCTAAGATTGCGCCACCGCATTCCAGCCTGGGTGACAGAGTGAGACTCCATTTCAATAAATAAATAAATAAATAAATAAAATAAAGACGTCTGGAAGACTCTTGTTCCAAAGGTGTATGAACGGTTTGATTGACACAGTGCCCAAGAGCCCACCCACCACTGGGGTTTGGGCCAATGGGCTGCGTACTGCACTCCCTGGGCTCCTTAGATCACATATCTCTGGGACAAGGACCTTTCAGGCCCTGCTTTTTGAAGTGTTGGAATGTTGGAATGTTGGAGGGAGGCTGGAGACCAGGTATTCTACCAACTGCTGCTGTAATTCTGTTAGCAGCAGCCGAGAGGATTGCTCCGAGTCCTACAGCTGCTTAACAGCGTACCTGGAAGCGGGTCCCAAGGGCCCGACCCTCTGCCTCATGTTGTCCGTGATACCGCACACGATAACATCAACACAGAAAAGCCACACATCGGGCAGGCGTCCTCCGGACCTCACACAGCACAAGCTGAAGAAGAGTCTGGAGTCAGCCCTGACGTCCCGGGAGTTTAGGCCTCAGGGCCCGGTTTCACTTCCCTGTTTAGTGTCGCCCGGGATGGAGTGCAGGGGTGCGATCTCAGCTCACTGCAACCTCCGCCTCCCAGGTTCAAGTGATTCTCCTGCCTCAGCTTCCCAAGTAGCTGGGATTACAGGTGTGCGCCACCATACCCGGCTAATTTTTTGTATTTTTAGTAGAGATGGGGGTTCACTATGTTGGTCAGGCTGGTTGCAAACTCCTGACTTTGTGATCCACCCGCCTTGGCCTCCCAAAGTGGTGGGATTACAGGTGTGAGCCACCATGCCCAGCCAGCCTCAGAGCTCTTGAGCTGGCTACCTATGCACCTTCTGAAGCCCACAGGGAGGCACGAGGTTTTCACCTAAAAACTCACATTTGCAGTTACTCTGAAAAATTAAAAGATCTGGCAATATTGGGCTCACATTTCTGTCTGGGCACTAGAGCCCATGCTGCTTGCGCTACAGCCAAGTAGCAGCCACTCTCCCTGGGGTTACCACCGTCTCCACTGCTCCCTATCATCCCACGCCCGGCCTGCTTCACTCTTAGTGCTACCTGCCTGATCCCTGCTGGCTCTGGTGTCCAGGACTCATAGGTCAGAGACAGGCATTTTCAGCCTCAGCCTGTTTCTTCTTCAGCTTTGAACAAATGGACTGAACTTCTTTCTCAAAGACAGGGTCTTGCTCTTTCACCTAGGCTGGAGTGCAGCGATGCGATCATCGCTCACTGCAGCTTCCAACTCCCGGGCTCAAGTGAGCTTCCTGCCTCAGCCTCCCAAGTGGCTGGGACTACAGATGCCAGCCACTTTGCCCAGCAGGACTCAACATTTCAAGCACCCACTACTTCCTCTCCACTTCTCAAGGCCCAATGGCCCAAATTAACAGATCCCAAGCCCCTTCCCCTCCCCCAACTCACTGGAGGATGCCAATGTAGTCTTCCAGTGTGGCTGGGTGAGCCGACTGCCAGTTCTTCTTGAACCCGACCACCAGAATATTGGGCTTCATTCTCCCGAGACCTGCGGCCTGCCAGGGGATGGGGGTGAGATGGGGGACCCGTCAGAGAGGCAGTTAGTGATCAGGCCTTAGGTCTGGAAAGAGCTGTGCTCTATGACTAGGGTGGGGCTCTGTCTCAGCCCCAGCCACCCTCCTATCCAAGCTTTAGGGGCTCAGGAGATGCATACCCCTATTTGGGGTCCTATCTGCCTGGACACACCCAAAAGAAAGGTGAAGCTGCAGACAAAGTTGCCCACCATGGCTTCTCAACCCTTGGCTGAGGACTACAGTGTCCCATGGTTACAGATGATCCCAGCTCCTACTTCGCTAACAAATTAATTTCTCCTAAGAGACTTGAATTTGGATGCCATGCTTGGCGTACTACCAGGTCATCTAATCCACACATCATTTATGTTTCTCTCTCTTTTATTTTCCTTTTTTTTTTTTTGAGACAGAGTCTTGTCATGTCCCCCAGGCTGGAGTGCCGTGGTGCGATCTGGGCTCACTGCAACTTCCGCCTCCTGGGCTCAAGCAATCTCACACTTCAGCCTCCCAGTAACTGGGACTACAGGCCAGCACACACCATGCCTGGCTATATTTTTGTATTTTTAGTAGAGATGGGGTTTCACCATGTTGGCTGGGCTGGTCTCGAACTCCTGACCTCAAGGGATCCTTCTGCCTTGGCCTCCCAAAATGCTGGGATTACAGGCATAAGCCCACTCTCGGCTTCTCTGGTTTTCATGTTAAATTTTTAAAAAATATTTTGAGGCAAAATTCACAAAAAATCAACCCTTTTAAAGTGTACAAATCAGTGGCATTTAGTACATTTACAACGTTTAGTACATTCCTAATACTTTCACCTCTATCTACTTTCAGAATATTGTCATAACCCCAAAAGGAAGCTGAATTGCTTCTTAAAAACTTGAGAAATATTTAAAACTATTGAAAAGGATTCTCATATGTTGGCTTGGGATTAAAAACTTATTTTATCCATGCATCTCATTTAATGCATGATAAAACAGCAGTAAAATGAATTGTCCAGTGGAAATTTTGAGATCTCAATTTGGGTGATGTCTACCACTGGGGGGTGCCTACTTCTGTAAATATTTATCAAGCTATATAGTTCATGTTTTTTCACTTTACCGTATATAAATTATATCTTAGGCTGGGCTCAGTGGCTCACACCTGTAATCCCAGCACTTTGGAAGGCTGAGGCAAGTGGATCGCTTAAGCTTAGGACTTTGAAACCAGCCTGGGCAAAGTGGCGAAACCGCATCTCCACCAAAAAAAAAAAAAAAAAGAAAAATTAGCTGGGTATAGTGTCATATGCCTGAGATCCCAGATACTCAGGAGGCTGAGGTGGGAGGATTGCTTGAGCCAGGAAGGCAGAGGTTACAGTGAGTGGAGATCACACCACTGCACTCTAGCCTGGGGAACAGAGCGAGACACTGTCTCTCTCTCTCTCTCTCTCTCTCCTCTCTCTCCATATATATATATATATATATATATATATATACACACATATGTATCTTTAAAAAAAATTGTTTTGCAGAAAACAGAACTTTATTGGGAAAAAAGATGGCTGATGGGAGGAAATATCTGAATTCAGGAATCCTTGATTCTGGTTCTCACTCCATCACCAACACCCTACATCCCTCCCAGAGCCCCCAAGAGTTAGAACTGGCTAAGGTGACAACAGCCCCCACAGGCTTCCAAGTCAGTTTCCCAGGTCCTGGGCACTCTAAGAAAGTGCCCAGAATCAGCACATCTGGAGACATAAGAAAGTTGGGGCTCTGGCCGGGCACGGTGGCTCATACTTGTAATCCCAGAACTTTGGGAGGCTGAGGTGGGTGGATCACCAGAGTTCAGGAGTTTGAGACCAGCGTGGTCAACATGGTGAAACCTTGTCTCTACTAAAAATACAAAAAAAATTAGCCAGGTGCGGTGGTGGGTGCCTGTAATCCCAGCTACACAGAAGACTGAAGCAGGAGAATTGCTTGAACCCAGGAGGTGAAGATTGCAGTGAGCTAAGATCACACCATTGCACTCCAGCCTGGGCAACAAGAGCAAAACAAGTCTCAAAAAAAAAAAAAAAAAAAAAGTTGGGGCTTTTTCTGCAGAAAAAGGGGCTTAAGCAAAGGGGTCCCCAGGACTTTCTGCCTTCCAGGTTGTCTCACCGAGCCATAAGTCCTGTAGGGGAGCCCCCAGCCCACGGCACCTGCATGAGGATCTGGACACCGCTTCGGAGGTCCTCGGCAATGACATCGGAGTAGAAGGCCTTGATCTTCCTCTTGTTCAGCCATTTGGTGTGCCCGCTGGCGATGAGCCGGAGCTCAGGCATCCTCTGCTTGGGGGGTCCCTGTGGGTGGGAGGGGCAGGGGACATTGCCAGCTGCCTTCACCCTCCGGCCTGAGATTCGGCCCCTCTCCTGCCCTGAAGACTGCCCCAGGGGCTCAGCAGCACCCATGGTGCCCCTTTCCTTTGATCATTTAAGGGAAAGACAAGGAGTGCAGAAAAAGAGGGGAGGAAGGGAGAGGTAGGGAGCAGGAAAGAAGCAGAGCAGCTGGGGGAGAAGCCAGCAAGAGAGGCCAGGAAGGGGAGAGAACGGGTCCATAGGAGTGCCTGGCTGGGTGCCCTTTGCGCTATCCCCTCAGCCCCCACCCCATGAGTGGACATCACACCCGGCGGCTCCCCCAGGAGTACTGCCCTGTGCCCCTCCAGGGGTCACTCACAATGAGCACGTGGCCACAGATCATCAGGCTGAGGTTCTGGGTGAAGGTGCCCACAAAGTCCACCAGCGCCGGGCGGAAGTTTGGGGGCCCTGTGAGCACCAGGCACTGGGGGCTGAGGAGGGAAGGGAAAAGGACAGGAGCCATCAGGAGAGAGCCCATGGGGGGCTGGGTGCGAAAGGCACCACCCAGGCTCCCTGAATGGCGATGTGGCTGCCAACGTGACCCTACGTGCTTGGGGCCTCGACTTCCCGCCTATAAATCCAGGGTGACTTTTAGGGCCCTCCCGCTCTTTTGATGGCCTCCACACTAGTCTCCCTGGTCCTTCCTGCTCGGGCCACCAAACACTCCCCCATTGCTTCTCCCCTGCGCGGGCTAGCCCAGCACGGAGGTGGGAAGAACAAAGCCTGGGAGTGAGGAAGCCTATCACTTACAAACTCACCAGTTACCCAGGCAGGTGACTCAGCCTCTGCGTCAAGAGGCAGCAGAGGGCAGTGGTCAAGGGCCATGACCTGAGTCAACTGGAGCCAGACTTAATCGGCCACTCACCAGCTGTGTGACGTGGGGCCAGTTACTTAACCTCTCTGTGCCTCAGTGTCCTTGTCCATGACTGGGTTAGTTATTTCCTGGGCCTCAGTGGTTGTTGTAAGGCTGTGTAAGGTACTTTGCAAGTGCCTGGCTCGTAGTAAGCATGACATAAACAGATATTGCCAATAATTATTAGAATCTGGTGGGAAGGGGATGGCAGGTGCATAATTCTCCTCGACAAAGAGGGGATCAGCTTTGAAGGGTACTCAGGGGAGGTTCACACCATCCACGCCCAGGACACCGTGATGGGAACTGCAGCACCAATCGCCTCGACAACAGAGACGCAGACGCTTCCACTTTGGAAACTGAGGCACGGAGACGTCCCTTGACTGGCTTGGTCCCCATCATGATATGTCCACCCCTGTCTCGTGGTGGCTGGGTGGCTCCTCCACCTCTGCTCCCTCTCTGAGTGGGGGCCGCATACACCCTGGGTCTGTCCAGGGCAAGTGACAGGTCTAGGCTTGGAAACTCCCAGGGTGGGGCCATCACAGCCCCCGGGTCTTAGGTGGGTCCCGGCAGCTCTGCTTACCGGTAGTTCTTGATGTGGTCTTCTACCTCGTTGAGGCCCACTGAGTAGCTCAGGGCCAGGTTGTAGGAGCCGGCCTGTACCGAGGAGCCCCAATTTACCTCTGGGGGAGCAAGGGAGCAGTGGGGTAAGAGCAGGGTTAGGAATCACCAGAAGAAACCAGACACATGGAGGGACACAGGCAATGTTGGCCTTCTCTAGGCACCGGGCACCCATGGGAGCAGGGCCACCTGGGGTGGGCAGCCTGCAGCGTGGAGACCTGCGGACCATGTGGCCGCACGCTGAAAAGTGACACATCAAGGCCGGGCGCAGTGACTCATGCCTGTAATCTCAGCACTTTGGGAGGCTGAGACAAATGGATCACTGAGGTCAGGAGTTTCAAGACCAGCCTGGCCAACATGGTGAAACCCCATCTCTGCTAAAAATTCAAAAGTTACCCAGGTATGGTGGCGGGCACCTATAATCTCAGCTACTTGGGAGGCTGAGGCAGGAGTACGGCTTGAACCCAGGAGGTGGGGGTTGCCGTGAGTGGAGATTGTGCCACTGCAGTCCAGCCTCGGCAACAGAGTGAGAATCTGCCCCCCTACCCCCACCCCCGCAAAAAAAGTTATACATCAAGCTCCACACAATATCTTCCTGCTTTGCCAAATCTTTGCAATGGCCTAGACGCCCAGGTTGAGACTTAGACTCCCAGGCTTTCTCAGAATCCTGTTTCCCGCCCTCAGGTCGCTGCCACCCCAGGGTCCCTGCCTGCAGCCAAGTAGAGCCCCTGCCCGGAGTCCAAGCTTTGTCCGCCTGCATCCACACAGCAGCCCTCGGCCACCCCTGAGGCCTAGGTGCGCACGGCAGCCTGCCAGCCCCTCCTGGGGGACAGCCCTAGGGAAGAGGCAGGAGCAGGCTCTGGAAGTTCACTCGGGGTCCTTCGGGCAGGGGATTCCAAGGTCCTGAGTGCCCAGGGGTGGCTTAGAAGTTGAGGCATGGGCCCTGAGTGGGGACATCCCTTGGGGCTCCTTGCCACATGGGGAGGGACGAGGGTGAGGGCCAGAGAGGGGCTCTAGACAGCACAGAGCCCGACTCAGAGCCCTGTACTGGGGGCGGAGGGCAGGGCCGCCTGCATGGCTACCCTGGGGGAGGAGCTGGAACACACACCTGGCTTCTTGTAGATCACATAGAGCAGGAGGAAGAGCACCACGCCGATGGCGATGACGGCCGCCCACCAGGTGAGGAGGAACATGATGACCACGGAGATGACAGCCCCGAACAGCGCCGCCCACTTGTTGTAGTATTGGAATGAGGGTCTCCACCCTGGGCCAAGGGCACCAGTCAGCGGGCAGGCCTGGCACTCTGGAGCCTCTTTCTAGGCCAGAGCGGCTGGGCAGGGCCTGGCAGTAATGCCAGCAGTGCCCAGAGCTGGGGTCCCAACATGTACCCACCAGCTGTGAGTACCACCCACCCTTCCTCCTGGGGCTGGGTCTGCAGGCTCTGGGGCAAACCACACACCCGCCTTGGCTGGCATTTCACCATGTCCACAGGCTATGCCAAGGAGTGGGTGTCCAGCTCTGGCCAAATACAGCCACAGGACACCCCATGCCAGCAACAGCACCAGCTCCCATGGTGCCAAGGGGGTGATATGGAGGGGGAAGAGCATGATTCTTCCTGGTTCCTTGCCAGCAGGCCAGGCTAGGGCTGCCACGAGTGACAGCTGCCTCATGGCTCAACTCCAGGGCCATCCTGCACACTGGCGTCTATGTGAAAGGTGGCCTGGTAAAAGGCAATGGCAATTTGGAGCTAGTTGGAAAAAGTCTTCCTCAAGACTCTTTATTGCCATCTGCCAGATTTTCCATCATACATATGCAAATGTGTGAAATATATGATATGAATCATGCCTCCTAGAGTTGTGCAGTGTGCAACCTGCAGCACTGTATGTGACAGCCCTAGCTGTGACTTTGGGCAATTCTCTTTCTCTGAGGAATCAGACTCCTGATTCCTATAAAACTGGGGAAGGAAAAGACTGGAAAACCCCTACAGATGGTAAACAACATATGAGTTCATGTAAAGTGCACACTGTCAGTGCTTAAAAAAGGAAGCCGCTATTATTATTATTTGAGGCAGAGTCTTGCTCTGTTGCCCAGGCTGGAGTGCAATGGCATGATCTTGGCTCGCTGCAACCTCCTGTTCCCAGGTTCAAGTGATTCTCCTGCCTCAGCCTCCCGAATAGCTGGGATTGAAGGCGTCCGCCACCACGCCCGGCTAATTTCTGTGTTTTTGTAGAGATGGAGTTTTACCATGTTGGCCAGGCTGGTCACAAACTTCCGACCTCAAGTGATCACCCACCTCGGCCTCCCAAAGTGCTGGGATTACAGGTGTGAGCCACCATTCCCGGCCAAGAGCCACTATTACTATATGAATGTTCTCTTTCATTGGTTTTAATTTGAGAGGTGATCTTGGGCTGCTGACCTCCACCCATGCCTCCCACTCCCACCCCATGCTCCAGTACCCCCCAGCCCCTGGGTGCCTCCTCCTGAAGTGAGATGAAGGGTTTGCTTACCAGGCGAGTTGGTGACGGAGGCGTGGAAGCAGCTGAAGTTGATGAGGGCATAGGAGCAGAGGAAGAAGTTGGAAATGATGGGGGCTATGGTGTTGAGCTCAGCTTCAGGGACCCAGGGAGAGAGAGGACAGCCTGTTGGGCAACTCCGCCAAGGAGTGGCTTGGCACCCTCCTTCCCAGAGTGGGGGACCCCAGACAGGTCACCAAGGCTCAGTCAGTCTCAACATTCTCATCTATGAAATGGGTCTATCCTTTTGTGAAGCTCAAAGGGATGGTGTAAACTGTAAGTGCCCAGCTTTTAAGACACTGGTGGGGGCAGTGTGAGAGTAGACCCCATCAGGCTACGCGATGATCAAGAGTAGTGGCTGTCACAGTTTTGACCACAATTACAGTAAGAAGTACTTTTTTTTTTTTTTTTGAGATGGAGTCTTGCTTCATTGCCCAGGCTGAAGTGCAGTGGAGCAATCTCAGCTCACTGTAACCTCTGCCTCCCAGGCTCAAACAGTTCTCCTGCCTCAGCCTCTCTAGTAGTTTGGATTACAGGCATGCACCACCATGTCCAGCTAATTTTTGTTTTTTGTTTTTTGTTTTTTTTTTGAGATGGAGTCTTGCTCCGTTACCAGGCTGGAGTGCACTGGCGCAATCTAGGCTCACTGCAACCTTCTCCTCCTGGGTTCAAGCGATTCTTCAGCCTCAGCCTCCCATGTAGCTGGGACCACAGGCACATGCCACCACAACCTGCTAATTTTTTGGTACTTTTAGTAGAGACGGGGTTTCACCGTGTTGGCCAGGATGGTCTCAAACTCCTGACCTCAAGTGATCCGCCCCCTCGGCCTCCCAAAGTGCTGGACTACAGGCGTGAGCCACTGCACCTGGCCAGAAATACATTTTGCAATGTGACACAGGACATCTAAGGCCATAACACAGCTCAACCCCAGTGGTGACCCACCCAAGAACTGCTTCCTCTCCTGTCTCCCTGTTCGCCTCCCCTGCCACTGCCCCCAGCACCCCAGATAAACTTTTACATATGAATCGTAGTCTCAGGTCCCGCTTCTGGGGATCCCAAAACATTATACGCACCAATGTGCCAGGTCCTCGCTCCACGATTTCATGTAATCACCTAAGAACCCTGCCCAAAGCATCTGAGATCATGGTCCTCAGTCTGAAGTCAAGTGAGACCCACCCAGATGAAAGGACATCGAATCTGAATCAGGGTGCATTGCAGGGAAATGTGTTTCTGAGCCCCGGAGAGCAGGAGGCAGACACGGGGCCAGGGAACACCAAGTCTGAACAGACTTTTCCATCCCTGCCACCTCTCCATGTGGTTCAGTACCCAGTAGTGCCTGGTGTCTAGAAAGCTTCCCTTGGATAATAGTGACTAGGCTATCAGGGCAAGTCTCATGGACTGTGATGCCAGCCTGAACAGCACAGAGTCACTGGTGGCAGGAGGGTGTCATGAGCCCAGGGAGGCTGGCCAGCAGTCTACCCCCACCCCACTCCTGCACAGGAGCGGGGGCCAGGGGCCATCATGTCGCAGCCTGGCCACTGCCCATGCTTGATGTGACCATCTCTCTCCTAGCAAGTTCTGCCGCCATGGATAAGTTAATGAGGGAAGTGTCGGGTGTGTGCACATGTGAGTGTGTGTGCATATGTGAATGCATGTAGGTGTTCCTGCACACACGGTCTCTTCCTGCCCTTCTGAGATACACTTGTTATGTGCTATTGCTCCCATTCTGTAGATGAAAAAGGTGAGGCTCAGAGAGGTGAAGTAACCTGACTAAGGTCACACAGCTGGCACGTGGCAAAGCCTGGATAGGAAGTTGATCTAATGAACCGATTAACCGGGCCCTTTTCTCCTAAGGCATCTTCCACCTTGAAACCCAAGGAGTCTACAAGTCCGAGGTCTGAGGAACCGGGTTTGTCTAGTTTATATACCTATGAGGATACTGACCAGCCATTTATATCCCATCCCAAGGAGGGACCAGTCAGCTTGTTCCATGCTCTGAAAGCATTCTGGTGGTTCATTTAGACCCGGGGAGGGGATGCTAGCTGCCCGGACACTCGAATGCAGACTGGGAGAACAGGTGGGTTCCATTCTAACAAAGCAGAAGGCTCTGCTGCCTGACCTGGTTTGGGAGCCACCCTGCCTGGAGGTGGGAAGGGGAAGGATCACATGGCCCCCTGATGTCTCCTCCCAGGTGGGCCCTCACCCCTCAAGACTAGCCTCTGAGTGCCCACTAACTATCAGGCCTAGTGGGGCACTGGGGCGGGGAGAGGAGGAGGCGGGAGAAGAGCCCAGCCCCCATGACCCTCAGGGCCACCCAGGGGAACAGGAGGCCAGGCCCTGTGAGCCCTGGCAGCGCCTTACCGATGATGATGAAGGCCACAGCGATGACATAGGCCAGCAGGTAGCCGCGCACGGGCTCCTCGTTCTTGCCGTAGCCTTTCCCGAAGAAGCCGATCAGTGGGTACAGCTGGTCCTTGCAAAGGCACTGCAGCAGCAGATGCCGCACTCACCCCCAGGCTGGGACCTGCCACTTCCCCTCCCCTGGGGCCACCTGAGCTCCAGGCCAGCTCGGTGCCCTCCCCAACCTGGATCCTGGTGTCTGTTTCTGTTAAACAGGGATGATCATCCCTCCTCCGCTCTCCCAACCCTACCATGAAGACAGTAAAAGGGCACAACCAGGTGGGTGGATGGCTCTGGGTACAGCTTGAATGGTGGAGTTGCGGACAGGATGCAGGTGGCACAGGTGGGAGTTTGGGGTGGGGACTGCAGGTGTTATTCAAGTCACACCACCTGGAGGGGGCTGCTTCCTTCAAGAGTTTGCTGATAGCTCCTTTTCCCTTCTGGCTAGAGATCCAGGTCAAACGACACCTCCAGGTCTTTGTAGCAGTCACCCGGGGTCCCGGCCTATTGTGCCTCTAGCCCAGGCTCCCCACCCCAAATCATTTTGATCCCTTTCTGTGGCCTCACCTGGAAGACTTTGGCAGCAGAGACAAGGCAGGCCAGGGCAGAGGAGAGGGTGGCCCCAAAGATGCCGGCTGTGATCAGGGGCGCGAAGCCTGACACCATGCTCATAGTCTGCAGGGATTTGGGGATCAGGGACTCCATGGTGGGGGGCTGAGCCAGAAGCCCCCAACTGTGGCACCTCATTCCTTACTGCAGGCAGGGGCTGGGCCCTGAGCCTCCATCTGAGTCCACAACCCACCCCTGGAGACCCCAGGGTCCACTCCCAGGCCAGGACTGGACAGACCTGGGCTCTGAACCCCTATCCCCTAAGCCTAGGGCTCAGCTCCCCAAACTAGTCTCCCCAGAAATTTCCAGGCTCGCAAGTGGCCCTGCAGCCTCCACCCAGCCCCCACTGTGTCTGCTGGGTCAGCCCTCCTGGCGGTACCTGGTAATAGTTGATGAGGCCGTAGCGGCAGCTGTGCTGCTGGGCACACTCGGTGAAGTTCCAACCGTAGCCACAGGCCAGTCCCTCGCAGGCACCCCAGCCGGGGGTCACGGTGTCATTCAGGACCCCAGAGGCATCGCGCACCACGCAGGAGCCTGAGAAGGGGAAGGAGAGCATGGGGAGGTCTCCCTTCCCTCCTTACTCGGTCCTCTTCCAGCCCCACCTCTGCAGAGGGTGAGACGCTGCAGATGACGGGGCAGCCCTCCTTTCATCATGCAGGGATAATGACAATGGCGGTGTGCTGATGGTGTGCCCGGCGCCATGGTAAGTACTTTACAATAACCTACGAGCAGGCATCACTATTTCTTTTGTTGTCGTTGCCATTTTACAGAGAGCTTAAGCAACCAAGATCACAATGTCCTCCTGAGATGAGCTGGACCGAGTCCCTTGGCCATTTGCGAACAGCTTGCCTCAAAGAGGACCTCCGGAAGCAAGTGCACCTGTGAGGATCTCAGTTCAAGACAGGTGTTAACAGCCCAGGCCTGGGCTCAAAGCCTGGCTCCAGCATTTGGTGGCTGTGTGACCCCAGGCAGGTCATTTAACCTCTCTGAACTCGTTTTCTCCTTGGTGAAATAGGGAAAATGACAGTGATGGGATTGGCATGAAAAGGGCTGGGCACGTGAGGAGTCAATTGTGGGTATCATCATCATCTTCATCATCATCATTCCTAGAGTTGGAGCATGATTTGTCCTGTAGGATCTTCACACTTACGAATCTGGACCCTCAAGGAACCCAAGGAACCTGGTCTGACCCTGCCACACCCACTGCCGTGAAGATGCTCTGATCATTGCCAAGATACCCCTGAGACAGGTTCAAGGTTCCACATCCTGAGGGCACCACACCCTCCCAGCCCAGCTCTCCCTATTAGAGAGTCAAACCCCACCCTCTCATCCCCTCCAGTGGTTTGGGTTTTGGACACTGCAGGGTGGAGACCAGGTCCCTCCCCTTCCTGACTGGCTGGGCCGGCCACTTACCAATGGTGGCTGAGATGGCCAGGTAAGAAATGGTGGTCCAGAAAATGGCCATGAGGGTCCCCTTGGGGATGGCTATGGCAGGGTCCTGTAGAAGGGAGGGAGAGAGGGAGACAGGGAGGGAGGGCAGGCATCAGACAGCCCCTGGGCCTCCTTCCAGGCCCATGCCCCTTGTCTAAGGCTGAGACTAGGGGCAGCAACCTCTGACCTTGGCCCCTCAGAGCCCCCGATCCAGCACAGAGAGGAAGAAACCTCATGACTGAGGACACAGAGGGAAGCAACCACGATCACGGGGTGGAGACTCCACCTAAGGCCCTGGGAGACGGAAGCGGAGAGAAGAAATTCAACAGCTTCACGCCTGGGCCATGAGGGCACTTGGCCAGGGCTTGCTTTGAGGGTGGGGAGGGTGGGGCAAGGTGGTGGGCTCTGGAGTTGGCCAGCCCGGGATCAGTTCCAGGCGGCCAGCGGGGCAGGGTGCTGTGTTCTCATGCCCCGGCCCCTCATCTGTCAGGGATGTTGGTGAAATAAATTAATCCACACTGAGCTCCTAGACCAGGACTCCCCTCCCCGCCAGCCCTCACGGCATGTTCAATCATTATGCACCAATTGATTTGTCTGGTTCCTCAACAATAAATAGGATATGGCCCAAACTTTCTCCTTCCATTCTGGGAAAGAAATCTCTGCTCGTATTTTCTTGTTTCTTTTTTTTTCTTTCTCTCTTTTTTTTGAGACAGAGTCTTGCTCTGTCACCCAGGCTGGAGTGCGGTGGCACAATCTCAGTTCACTGCAACCTCCACTTTCTGGGTTCAAGTGATTCTCCTGCCTCAGCCTCCAGAGTACCTGGGACCATAGGTGTGCACCACCACTATAGGTGCCCTAATTTTTGTACTTTTAGTAGAGACGAGGTTTTACCATGATGGCCAGGCTGGTCTCGAACTCCTAACCTCAAGTGACCCACCCACCTCAGCCTCCCAAAGTGCTGGGATTACGGGCATGAGTCACTGAGCCCGGCCTGCTCGTATTTTCTTAACAGTGATAACAAGCCTTCATGAACACACCACGTGTTGCACTCTTCTAGGCACTTTCTCAAATGTAATTTCCTGAGAAGTGGGCTGGGCAGCCCCGCTCAGCTGGTGGGGAAACTGAGGGCAGAGAGCCGTGAGGAGGACCAAGCTCTGGTCCTGACCACATCAAGGTCCATAGCCTCGGGCTCCGAGGACTGGTCCTGGGTGCAGCAACACAGGCTGGGACTTTTACAGCAAGTTTAAGACCTACTCACCCTCCAGGGACAGACCCCAACTCGGAGGCAAAGGCCAGGCCTGCCACGGGATGTCAATTTCTCAACTTCCCTGGCCTTCCCTGGGCTGCTCTGCACACCATCCAGTTAGCAGATGGAGCCAGATTAGCAGCAAGTCAAACTAGGGTGGCGGGGGAGGCTGCCAGGAGGAGGTGGGAGGGAGGATGTGGCAGGCCTGAGAAAAATGGAAGGAGAGGTGTGGAGCTGGAATCTCTGGAGCCCAGGTCTGCTGGGATCCCCAAGCCTTGGCCAAGTCCTCTCTGTGGCCCAGGTGTGGAACTGTTGAATTTCTCCTCTCTGCCTCAGCCTCCCAGGGCCTTGGGTGGAGTCTCCACCCCAGGGCTCTGCGATGCCCCTGCAGCCATGGACCTGCCAGCCCTGCCTGGCATACCTGTCTGACTCAACTGGGCCATGCACATGGGGTCCCCAGTCCCAAAGCCAACAGAACACGCCAGCCTCCCACCCTGCCTCTAGTGGATTGAATAGTGTCCCCCAAAATTCACATCCACCTAGAATCTCAGAATATGGCCTTATTTGGAAATAGAATCTTTGCAGGTGCAATTAGTGAAGATGATGTCATACTGGATGAGGGTGGGCCCCACATGCAATGACTGGTGTCCTTAGGAGGAAAGGACCCACAGAAGAAAGAAGGCCACGTGAGACAGAGACAGAGATTGGAGTGACGCAGTTGCCAGCCAGGGAAAGCCACTGTCAGCAGCCACCAGGAATTAGGAAGAGGCAAAGAAGCATTCTCCCCTGGGCTTTCAGAGGGCGCTTGGTCCTGCCAACACCTGGGTTCCGGACTTTTAGCCTCCTGAACTGGGAGAGAATAAAGGTCTGTTTTTAAGGCACCCAACTGATGGTGAAAACACAAATATGTTAGCCATCAACCCCCACCCTGCCTCCTGCATCTAAATCTGAGATCTCAGCCCCTGGATGTGCTGGGAAGAGGTGGGCAGGGAAGAGATGAGCTGGGTAGAGGTGGGCTGAGATGTGGACCTGGATGTGCCTGACTTTGAGATTGTTGCCTGGGAATTAACCAAGTTAGACTCTTCCCTGCTGTGTGCACTGGGAGAAGCCCCTTAACATCCCAGAGCCTCAGTTTCCCCATCTGTGAAATCAGCAAATAACTTGGCATGTGACAAGTGCCCATAAATGTGAGCTGTTGGGGTGGGTGCAGGTATTGTGAACAGGGATGTGGCCTGAGGATACACAAAAAATATTTGTTGAATGATGAAATTGTGATTCAGTTGAGGTCTCTCTGTTTTAGAAACTGGCACTCAGGCGGGGTGCAGTGGCTCACAGCTGTAACCCCAACACTTTGGGAGGCCAAGGCAGGCAGATCACCTGAGGTCGGGAGTTTGAGACCGGCCTGACCAACATGGAGAAACCCTGTCTCTACTAAAAATACAAAATTAGCCAGGTGTGGTGGCGAATCCCTATAATCCCAGCTACTTGGGAGGCTGAGGCAGGAGAATCACTTGAATGTTGCAGTGAGCCGAGATTGCACCATTGCACTCCAGCCTGGGCAACCAGAGTGAAACTCCATCTCAAAAAAAAAGAAAAGAAAAGAAACTGGCACTTGGGCTTCTCTGCCACCTGTGTAGTCCTGGGCAGGCCCCCCAACCTCTATGACCTTGGCTTGCTTGTCTATATCATGGTAAAAATGACAATGAAGACAAGAAGCTCTTAGCTCCTCCTGTGAGCCAGGCACTGTTCTAAGCGCTTTACATGAATTAGAGCATGGAATCCTCCCCTGCAGTGTGGGGGCTCTACTAGTCCCATTTTAGAGTTGGGGAAGCCAAGGCTCAGGGAGTTTTAAAGGATCTTGCCCGAAGTGTCACAGTGAGGGCTCCACACACGGTGGCTCTGCTGCTGAGGATGCTCCCGAAGGATAGGTGAGGCCATCCAACAGCCAAGAGACCCTTAAGGCTTGGGACCATTTAGGACAGAGTGCGGGTTCCGGCCCCACCCAGTTTCCAGACAGCTGACGTCAGCAGGTTGATAACCTAAGAAGCTGGATGAGGCATGGAGATAAATTCCCAGGCAACTATCTAATGAGGCTCCTTGGAATCCAGGCTGTCTGAGCACAGGCCCAACCTCTGCGGGACGTCAGGGCAGGCAGACCAGGCCTCTGCCAGTCATTCCCCAGACAAAGGAGAGGAGCCGACCAACAGCTCTTCTCCAATCTCCAGGCCCTGCCGAACACCACCTGGGGCATGGCTGGTTAAAGCCAGCCTGGCTTCACAGTCGCCTCCATGCACAGTTCTTTTCTTTTCTTTTTCTTTTTTTTTTGTTTGAGACAGAGGTCCGCTGTGTCGCCAGGCTGGAGTGCAGTGGCGCGATCTCGGGTCACTGCAACCTCCACCTCCCGGGTTCAAGCAATTCTCCTGCCTCAGCTTCTCGAGTAGCTGGGATTACGGGCACGTGCCACCAGGCCCAGATCATTTTTGTGTTTTAGTGGAAACTAAAGCATAGTTTCACCATACTGGCTGGGCTGGTCTCGAACTCCTGACCTCAAGTGATCCACCTGTCCCTGGCCCAATCCACAGTTCTTACTTTGCTTAAGAAAATGCGTCAAGGAGCGACTGGAGGTTGAGGGTGGGGGTTAGCTGTGGTGTCCAGCACCGGGCTAGCTCCCCACTCATCACCCTCACTTGCCTGCCACCTCCTTTGAGCAAAGCCTCCACCGGCTTCCCATCTTTCAAAACCCAGCTCTGGAGCCTCCTGCACCCAGAAATTCTGCTGGAGCCCCTGCCAACATTAGTCTCTCCTTCTCCCCCATGATGCAGCACTTTGTGCTACTGCTCAAACACTGCATTTCACCATGATTCAGTCAACAAACGTGTACGAAGCACCTAGTATGTGCCAGGCTCCGAGCTGGGAGGGAATAGAGAGATGGAGGCAAGCCTCGGTTCTCCAGATGCCGGGCAACAGATATGTGTTTGGCCGACATCATTTTGCTGGGGAAACCACGACACTGAAGGAAGGGCTGGTAGAGATGATAGTTGAAGGCGGTATTTGAAACAGGCCAAATGCATTGGCTCATGCCTGTAATCCCAGAACTTTGGGAGGGCAGATCACTTGAGGTCAGGAGTTCGAATCTAGCCTGGCCAACATGGTGAAACCCCTGTCACTATTAAAAATACAAAAATTAGCCAGGCATAGTGGCAGGTGCATGTAGTTCCAGCTACTCTGGAGGCTGAAGCATAAGAATCACTTGAACCTGGGAGGCGGAGGTTGCAGTGAGTCTAGATCACGCCACTGCACTGCCCTCCAGCCTGGGAGACAGAGTGAGACTTCATCTGAAAAAAAAAAAAAAAAAAAAAGGCCTGGCACCGTGGCTCAAGCCTGTAATTCCAGCACTCCTGGGAAGCCAAGGCAGGTGGATCACTTTAAGTCAGGGGTTGGAGACCAGCCTGGCCGACATAGTGAAACCCTGTCTCTACTAAAACATATAAAAATTAGCCAGGCCATGGTGGCATACCCCTGTAATCCCAGCTACTTGGGAGGCTGAAGCAGGAGAATCGCTTGAACCCAGGAAGCGGAGGTTGCAGTGAGCCGAGATTGCGCCATTGCTCCAGCCTGGGCAAAAAGAGGTAAACTCCTTTTCAAAAAAAAAAAAAGGAAAGAAATAAAGAAAGAGAAGCAGAACAGAACTTTGAGGGTAAAAAAAGCCAGCATAGGGAGTTGCAGGTAGAGAGCGCAGCACAGGCGAAGGCGTGGAGGAGGGACAGGGTAACGTGGGCAAAGCAGCAGTGTCTCAGGGCTGGTCAGGGGTGAGGCTGGACAGACAGGCTGGAGCCTTGAATGCCGAGCTGAGAAGCCTGCCTGCAGCAAGGCAATGGAGAGCCCTGGGAGGATGTCAGCCCAGCGAGG
Organism: Cacajao melanocephalus; assembly: GCA_963573385.1. NCBI lineage: Eukaryota > Metazoa > Chordata > Mammalia > Primates > Pitheciidae > Cacajao > Cacajao melanocephalus. The sequence goes on along the minus strand of CAUYLG010017731.1, from coordinate 10,469 downwards.
ATGTGCGTGAGCAAGCCTGAGTTCTTAAGGTCACAGCTGGGCCAGTCTTCCCCTAAGGCTGAGAGTTCCGGAAACTAGGGAGGAGCCTAACCATTTTGTGGTGCCCCTCAAAGCCTAGAATGCAGCTGGTCTTCATAAACAACCGCAGAATGGAATGGAATTGGTTGGACTGGGTTGAACTGAGCTAAGTACGACTGGACTGGATTTTAGAAGCCTTGCCTCCGGGGTCTCAGTGCCCAGAGGCAGATGCCAGTAGAGCAGGGAGCAGGATTCTGCTCACTGCTCTCTGTAGTGCTGGGACATGGGAGGGATGGGTGTTCTTCTCACCTTGAGGTCACCGGATATATTGGCCCCCGCAAGGATGCCTGTGGCTGAGGGGAAGAAGATGGAGAACATTCCAAAGAAGGTGCCATCTGGGCCCCGCCAGTCAGGCACCAAGTTCTGGACAAAAATATCCCCTGCAAAAGCAAGGCCTGAGTAAGGCTCACATGGAGGGCTTGACCCCACTCAGTGGGACCCACTGGGCAGGCAGCCCCTGATCATGGATCGAGGAATCCCATCCTCCCAGTGTCCACACCATGGGCCAGATTCCTGGCAGACAGTCCCTGTCCCCAGAGCCATGGTCAGGGCCCCAATCTGCACATACCCCGGTAGCTGAAGAAGCCTTTGGAGGCCTTGTCCTCAGATGGGGGGATCAGCGTTCCCACCAAGTAGTTGGCAAAGGAGACCATGATGACAAGGAAGAACAGCACCTGGGCCTGGGGAGCGAAGGACCCCAGAGGTCAAATAGTCTGGTTCTACCTCTTTGGGAAGCCCCACAAGAAAATGATTTGTCCAGACCCGTCACCCCATTATTCACTCACTCATTCATTCAACACACGTTATGCAGCAGGCTCTGTTCAAGGAGCTGGGAATATAGCAGAGAACAAGACCACCAAAGCCTCTTGTCTTGGCTGACAAATAAGGAAGATGAATTTAAAGTAAGAAGAGCTTTGGGCTGGGGGCAGTGGCTCATGCCTATAATCCCAGCACTTTGGGAGGCCGAGGCAGGTGGATCACCTGAAGTCAGGAGTTCAAGACCAGTCTGGGCAACATGGTCAAACCCCATCTCTACTAAAAATACAAAATTAGCCAGGCATGGTGGCACAAGCCTGTGATCCCAGCTACTTGGGAGGCTGAGGCAGGAGAATCGCTTGAACCTGGGAGGTGGAGGTTGTGGTGAGCCAAGATTACACCACTGTACTCCAGCCTGGGCAACAAGAGGGAAACTCTGTCTCAAAAAAAAAAAAAAAAAGAGATTTGGGAGTATGAGGTCGGGGGAATCACCTGATGTCAGGAGTTTGAGACCTGCCTGGCCAACATGGTGAAACCCTGTCTCTACAAAAAATACCAAAATTAGCCAGGCATGGTGGCATGTGCCTGTAATCCCAGCTACTCAGGAGGCCGAGGTGCGAGAATCACTTGAACCTGGGAGGCAGAGGTTGCAGTGAGCCAAGATCACACCACTGCACTCCAGTGTGGGTGCAGAGCAAGATTCTGTCTCAAAAAAAAAAAAAAAGAAGAAAAGAAAAGAAAAGTCAGAGGACCAGGGAGGGCCCAGGCCTGGAGACCCCCGAGTCTCCACATGACCACCTCCACGTCCCCATCCTCCATGTCCTCCTCACCTTGGACTCCCACTCCATGCCAGCCAGGGAGATGGCCAGAAGCACAGTGACGGAGACCACGCCGATGATACGGATGTCGTTAGTGGGGTCCACGATGGGTGTCCCATACTCCTGGGGAGGGAAAATGGGCCAGGCTGCAAGCCACGCTCTGAACTCCCCATCCCCCAGACTCTGCCCACCTAGGAGGCACTTCCTGTGGGGTGCACTCTGCTAAGACAAAGCTAACTCAAGCACCACCCCTGCCATGGAGTCCCCAAAGCAGCTGCTGCACGGGCCTGGACAATGTGGCCCTAAAGGCAACACACATCCCCAAAGGGGACTTGTGGGAAAGGAATGGTCTCTATTTGATGAGATTGTCACTCTCACCCACAGCGATCAGGCTGTGGTTCCCGATGGGTGAAGTCAGGCAGGGAGCAGGAGGGCCCAGCCCAGATGGGGTGGAGGAAAGTGCAGTGGGCTGCCGGATCCCTCTACCCAGGGTCCAGCCCCCGGCCTCACCTGGAGCAGGTCCCGCACAGTCTCTGCGAAGCCCACGGTGTGCATGGCCACACCCACAGCATTGGCAAAAGCGAAAATGAGGCCGATGGAGCCCCCAAGCTCTGGGCCCAGACTCCGGGAGATGAGAAAGTAGGTGCCACCTATCAGGGCAGAGCCGGGAAGCATGAAACCAGAGGAGTTGGTTAGCTGGGGTAGACTCAGGGAAGGCAGAGGCCAGGAGAGAGTAGCCACGGGACCCACGGGGTAGGAGACAGCCGAGGCCATCTCAGGGTGTAGACAGCGTGTCTAGAGCCCTCTCCTGGAACCACAGGAGCGGCTGGGGTGTCCCATTGGGTTGGGGCAGTTTGCAGTCCTGTTCCCAGGATGAAGAGCCCATGAGAGGTGGGAAGGGGGATGGCGCACCTGACTTGACCTTGCCGTTGGTGGAGATGGCCGAGATGGAGAGGCCTGTGATGGAGGTCACCGTGACCGACAACAGGATGATGATCCAGGTCAGGACTGCGGGGGCGGAGGGGGTACCCAAAGCTTAGTCAGGGTGTTTCCTGGGGGAGGACCCCCAGTTTGTCTATCCATTTACCATGTGACCTAAGTTCACCTCCCTTCTCTGAGCCTCAGTTTTCTCATCTGAAAATGGGTCTCTGTCTACCTCCTGGCATACTCTGAATAGCCAGGGAGCCCTTGAACCAGCATTTATTGGATTGTTAGATATGGAGGAGAAGCTACCTTTTTTAAACAAAAAAAATAAAGTAGCAGTTCCACCCCATGATCACCTCTGGAAGCTAAATCTGTGCTGTGTTTTTACCTGCATCGTATAAATCCCACAATGGTTCTGTGAGGTAGGTTCTGTTATCACCCCCATTTTCCTAATGAGGAATCCAGGGCTCAGAGAGGTTAAGAAACTTGCCCAAAGTCACACAGCAGGGTACAGAGCTAGCATCTGAGCCCTGTTCTGTCCAGAGTGCAGCTTTATTTATTTTTATTTTTATTTTTGAGACAGGAGTCTCGCTCTGTTGCCCAGGCTGGAGTGCAGTGGCATGATCTTGGCTCACTGCAACCTCCACCTTGTGGGTTCAAGTGATTCTCCTGCCTCAACCTCCTGAATAGGTAGGATTACAGGTGCCTGCCAATTTTTTGTATTTTTGGTAGATACGGGGTTTCACCACCTTGGGCAGGCTGATCTTGAACTCCTGACCTCGTGATCCACTTGCCTTGGCCTCCCAAAGCTCTGGGATTACAGGCGTGAGCCACCGTGCCTGGCCAGAGTGCAGCTTTCTAACCTGCATGCTTTGGGATAGAAATGGGCTGCGAGAGGTTAAGTGGCTTACTGAGGGCAAACAGCGCTTATACCTGCTGACACCATGTCCAGCGTGCCTCTGCCATGCCACCTTGACAGCATGCCTCTGTCACTGCAGGGGACTGATGCTGCACCAGGGAGGAGCAGGCCTGGCCCTCGGTCTGTGCAGCTCAGGTTTAATCCTGCACCCTCGGGGCCTAAGAAGAACAGGGTTCAGGCATGCCCTCCCTCCTCTACCCCAGAGGAGCACTCACCGATGCCTGCCTGGGCTGTAATCCAGGGCAGCCGCAGGTAGAGGATCACGCCCCAAATGTTGAGCATGCAACGAATCTGCAAGGAGAGGGGGGTCACAGGCCACCTGAGTGTACACCCCAAGGCCAAATGCACAAGTCCCTGTCCCTGGCTATGGCAGTGTTTCGAGTACCTAGGCCGTGGGGACACCTGGGTCCCTTCTTCACCCACTTCAATAGGTTCTGAGTCTGGTTCTATGGGCAGGAGGGTGAGAGGCACCCAGAGACCCACCTGTCCCTCTCACCTACTTTCCCGCCCTCCCGTTGAGGCCTGATGCTGGGCTACGAGCACTGTCCCCCATCACTCTATCCATCCCAAGCCCAGGATCCTGTGTCTGCCAGCCCCGACCATGGCCCCAGTGGCTGGCAGTTGACCCAGAGCCTGGCATTTACAGGGAGCTCAGCAAATGCCAGCTGAGCCAGTGCTCCACGTACGAGCAGATATCAGAGCTCAGGTGGCTGTGACTTCAGCTTCCAAATTTAAAGCAAAGCCAGAGGCCAAGATGGAGGCTGAAGCTTCCAAGCAGGAGGGGCTGGGGTGGTCGCTGGCCCCACCAAGTTGCAGGCCCATTCTGAGCTCTGACAACACAGCCTGGGAGGGAGATCCTGGCTCTGAATATGAGCCTCCGGGAATCAGGAGGGGCTCAAGGTTCAGATGGAGAAATGGAGGCACAGCCAGTTGGCAGTTAAGATCAGAACCCCAGCCTCCTGCCTCCCAGAGCAGGGCTAAAGCCTCCGACATCACACGAGGTCCCCTCTGTAAAGTCCCATAATGTCTCCAAACCCAACTGTACTTGATTCTTTACTGTCTGGAAACTTAAGCCTGCTCCACACTACAGGAAACCTTTTTCTTCCCTTCATAGAAGGGAAAAACACGTTCAGGGATTTGGGTGTTTAGTGCAGCCCCCTGGTGGCTTTTTACGGAAACACAGTTTCTTCTAATAACTCCCTGGCAGGCATTGATTTATTACCTCATTGAATTCACTGTACAGATGGGGAAACTGAAGCCCCACCAGGGCTTAAGAGTCAGAGCTGAGCCTGGATGGAGCTCTGCCTCCCCTCCCATTTCTGGACATCAAGCACCTACCCACACCCCACTCACCATCACCCCCTTGACCCAGCCAAAGCGCACGGGCTCTTCAGGGTTCTTCTCGCTGCTGGAGCCTGCCTCATCTTCCACCAGCCCATCGGTCATCTCATGGCTGGGCCGGCTGTCAAAGGCCAGGGCATGCAGGTGTCTGCCTTCCTGCTGGCAGCCCAGAGACCACGAGTCAGGCAGGTAGCATTGCTAGGGACAGCGTCTCTGCATCCAGCTCACTGATCTACACCACTGCACCCCATACTGGGCACCCCCTGACCCCTCAGCTCACTGGGTGTAGAGCTGCTTGAGGAGCTTTTAAAATGCTCCCCAGGCCGAGCATGGTGGCTCACACCTGTAGTCCCAGCACTTTGGGAGACAAACGTGGGTGGATCGTTTGAGCTCAGGAGTTCAAGACCAGCCTAGGCAACAAAGTAAAACCCTGTCTCTACTAAGAAATACAAAAATTAGCCAGGCATGGTGGTGTGCACCTATAGTCTCAGCTACTCGGGAGGCTGACACAGGAGGATCCACCTCTTGAAGCCAGGAAGTGGAGGCTGCTGTGAGCCGAGATGAGATGCCACAGGAGACTGAGAGCCTTGGGTGCTCGTGTTCATAACAGTGCTTCCCTCTGGGAGAGCAGTGGCCTTGGAACTGATTAGGCAGTTACCCAGCTTTATATTGGGGGACAGGATTATCACCCTGGAGAGGTGAAAGCTTGTCCAAAGCCCCACAGTTGGTCCCTGGAGGGCTGGGTCTTGAAATCAGGCTCTACTTCTGAGGCACTGGGAGGTCTCCTGGTTTGTGCCCCAAGTGACTGACACCCTCCTCTAGGGCTTTCTTCCTGGCACTTCATCTCAGTATGGAGCAAAGGGCCATGTCTTGGTTTGCTCTAAGGTAGGGAAGAGTCCTGTGAATTTAGTAAGTCTTAGCCCCAGTACCCAGAACAATTCTGGGCCAGGTGCGGTGGCTCACGCCTGTAATCCCAGCACTTTGGGAGGCCAAGGTGGGAAGATCACTTTAAGTCAGGAGTTCGAGACCAGCCTGGCCTACATGGTGAAACCCCATCTCTACTAAAAATACAAAAATTAGCTGGGTGTGGTAGTTGGTGGTGGTGGGGGGGTGCCTGTAATCTCAGCTACTTGGGAGGCTGAGGCAGGAGAATTGCTTCAATCAGGAGGCAGAAGTTGCAGTGAGCTGAGAATGTGTCACTGCACTCCAGCCTGGGTGACAGAGTGAGACTCTGTCTTCAAAAAAAAAAAAAAAGAACATTTTGATCTTCAAAATGAACGTGCCTTCAAAATGTATGGGAAGCATTTTGTCTTCCTAGAAGTGGCATAATATGGCTCAGTTTACATCCATAAGAAAAATGATGTGTCTCCCAGTCCTGACATCTGGGATATGAGAGCTCATTTTGAGTAGATGTGCAACTGATTCAAAATGCCTTGTCCTCTACAGCAAAAGAATTGCACGTGCATCAGTAATGTGTTAATGTCCTAAACATGGAAGAAGGAAATGATGGTTTTTTTTTCCCATGAGAAATGTGTATTTGGTTCATCTTGGTCATTTTATATAATATGTATATTTTTACTATCACATCATTCTTGAATGATAATAAAAAGCTTTTTATGTTAAAAGTCACTGGATTTAGTAAGAGAAGGAGAACACATGACAATATGTACTTCATGATCAAGGTGTAAGAAAAAGCTTCTCTTGTTCTCCGTACTCAAAATAACTAGGAAGGAGAATGAAATAATTTTTCCCTTATTTCTAAAACTAACTATTGATTGTACTTATTTAAAAAGAAAACAAGTAAATAAATAGTCGTGGAGAAGTTAGAAAATGCAGATAATAAAAAACACAAGATAAAAATCACTTCAAATCCTAAAACTGTGAGTTTATTAACACTCTTGTAATTTCCTTATAGTCTGGTTTTCAGTTCACTTATATATGTATGTATATATTCAACAAACATATTGTATGTTTGATTTAATTTGTTTTTTGTTAATTATGTCAATATCACTTTCTAGTGATATTAAGTATTCACCTGCAACACTCTATTAGTCAGGCCAGGCCAGGATGTGCTGCAGTGACAAATAGATCCGCACATCTCAGTGGCTCAGCACAGTAGAAATTTACTTCTCCCCCATGCAAAGTCCAGAGTGGGTCAGAGGAGCCTCTTTTCCACCCAGATACTCAGGGATCCTGGCTCCATCCATCTTCCAGTGCTGGCTTTTCAACACGTGGCTTCCAAGGTTGCCAGGCAGGGGCAGAGAAGGGTGAGGGAGACTCTTAACTGCCTTGGCCCAGAAGGGTACCAACCACACCAGTGTGGTATTAAAGTGCTCATTCTCCTAAGCCCTGATAATATTTTAAAATGTTTGCCAGTTTGAGAGGCAGAAGTGGCATTTTATTTTCTTGTTATTAATAAGATTGCGTTAGAGTTTACGTTTGATAAACTTTTGTTTGGACAATTTCAAGTGGAATGAGATTAGGTGTAACATTGGCAAAGGGAGAAAAAAAAGGCTCAAGAATGTAAGATGGATACAGTCTTACCTATAAACCAATTACTTTTCAGAAGGTATGACCTTTTTCATGATTCCAAGGGGACTTTGTGTCCAAAGCTGCAGGCTGGGAACACCTGGAGAACAGCTGATGGAAGACCCAGGCAGATGTATTTTGTGCATGATTTTAAATTAACTGCTTTTGAGTGCAAAATATTGCAAATCTGTCACAAAATGTGAATAACCAGGAAACTGTCCAGACTTAGGCAGGGTCCAGTATGCAGTAAAGAGAACGGATGAATTGGTCTCTACCCCACAGAACTGCATGCCAGAAACATAGACTTCCCTGTGCTTAACTGGGTCTGGCTGATTGAAATCAGGCCATGGGCCTAAAAGAACATTTCTAAAACTGGCCTTAGCATTCTATTTGCAGCTCATTAGGCTCTCCTGGAGTGTGCGTTTGTGGGAGAATGCTGAGGACTTAGCAGTAGACAGGTACTTCCCCAGAAAGGCGGGAAGAAGAGAAGCAGTGAAGGCAGAGCTCAGTGGGCCAGCTCAGCAGGGCTTAGGAGGCGTCTCCCCTGGTGACGTGTGTCTGAGGATGAGGGCAGTCAACCTGAGAGCGGATGTGTGCACTGAGCTCTGAGCACTGGTTCCTGAGCTGTCTGCAGGTTCAGGGGGCCGGGAGGGCCCCTGCTTTCCTGGGGGCGGTATCCACCAGGATCCTCTGCCCTGGAGCTAAGAACGGAAAGAGGGCTCTTGGAGCAGAAGGAGAGCACCTGGGAAGTCAAGGAAGCCGGAGACGGTTGGGGTGCTGGCACCTCGGAAGCAGCTACCCTTCATGGAGAAGGGGCAGAGCTGCTGGCGTCCCCATCCTGGAGTGGACCTTGGGGCGATCAGCTCCTCCTTGGGAAGCACAGGGAGGCGGGGGAGGGTCTGGAATGTGCCGAAGGCTGCTCTGTGAGTTCAGGGAGGAGGCAGGACCGGGGGTCGGGTCTCCTCAGTCCCTGCGTCTAAATGTAGAAACTCAGGAGCCAACGACGGCTGGGATGAGGGGTCCACACGGGCTGTGTCCATGCTCCGTGAGCTCAGTCGGGTGTGTGGCCTCCGTGTGGTCCCCTCCTGATCCATGGAAAAGGGCAGTCATGTGACTTCTTCCTCCCTCTTGGCTGACATGGGGAAGGTGGATTTTGTGTGCTTGGTGTGCCTGCCTGCTGAGTGGGTGGATTTTCATGGCTGCTGGTGCTTGTGTTGCTGCAGGACCGCGCCGTGGCACTGAGTCTCATCGGCACCATTGACACCGTCATGGGGCACATATCCTCCAGCCTGCACGCCAGCACGCCCCAGGTCACCGTGGAGGGCTCCTCCGCCATGGCAGGTAGCTGTCATTTGTAAGGGTGTGCTGCATGGCAGGGGCGGGGGCTGGAGGCGGCGTTTTGCTGCCTGCCTCCTCACACCCTTTGTGGAGAGCCACACTCCTTCTCCCTGACTGCGCTGCCCCGTGCAAACCGCATTTGGAAGGAACACCTGTGGTCAGATCAGTGTGGGCGTGTTGGGCCGTGATGTACACACCGGCCCGGTGAGCTTTTCCCAGTGACTTGGGAGACCTGCCCGGGGCGGTGGTCTCAGTTCAGAGCAGGAGGCAGAAGCCGCAGTGCCTGTGAGAGTCTGTGGAATCAAAGGGGCGGCTCCAGGTTTCTGGAGTCAGCTTGCTCTCAGCTGTCCTCCAGGATAATTGGCACACAGTTGTCTAATTGTAGAGGCAGAGCTGATGGCCTTTTGGTTTTAAAAGTCTTTACCTGGAGCTCATTATAATGCTGATACTTCGCTGCAAGAGCCAAGCTGGGGAAAATGGGCTGAAGTGAGCCAGTTTTAGTGCAGTTTGTGGGCCCAGACCTCCACCTCGGGGCCATGTTGCCTGCTGCGCTGGGAGAGGAGCCAGTGTCACTGTATCGCTGAGCAAGGTGCATCCTTGCATCATCCCTGAGAGCTGGGGGGCTCTGCTGGGTGGGGGCGCCCCAGGTGAGGAGCCCCGTGGTGCGGGGGCCGGAATGTTAAGCCTCACCGTGGCAATCACTGCCTGCGCTCTTCTTTTCTTTTTCCTTTTTTTTTTTTGAGGCCTTGCTTTCTAAAGGTAATTATACTTCCCATGGGGAGCTTGGTCTGTTAAAGCAGAGCAGATAGGACGGGGCTTTGCAGTCTGACTTCCTGCAGCCTGTGAGCTCTCTGACGGGACTTCCGCTCTCTCTGGCTTCTTCCACTGCAGAGTTTTCCGTGGCCAAAGTCCTGCCCAAGACCATGAATTCCTCCCACTACCGCTTCCCGGCCTGCGGGCAGAACTTCATCCAGATTCCCCACGAGGCCTTCCACAGCCACGGTGAGTGTGGCTGCACCAAACTGCCTGCCAGAGTGGCTTCCACAGGTCTTTCTGAAGAGTCCCCCAGCTTTGGTGGGTGCCCACGGCACCAGTGAGCTGTGGCGCTCCCCCAGGCTGCTTACCCAGTCCTGTAGGAGAGGCTCTGGGCAGCGTTCTCAGGCGTGTCCTCGGGCCACCCCCTTGAATGCCCTTGAGAGGTTCCTTAGTGATGCTAATGCTGTGCCCATTCCAGGATACGGAACTGGAATTTGGGGTGGGGTCTGGGAGCATTTACAACTGCTCACTTGGTAAATCTGGCCTGCTGGGGAGTCATCCTACCTACATCCTCTCAAATTGGCACATGCCTGGTCAGGCAAAGTTAAAAATATGGGGCCATCTCCCCTCCCTGCTCATGTGGCTGTGGGCCAGGTGAGGGGTTCGCCTATTCAGGAACCTGGGGTTCCATTCTCGTGCAGGCCCAGGTTGAGTCACATAATAAAAAGTGAGGCTCAGGGGATCCCCTGCCTCTGACCAGGGAGCACTGTTGGGAGCCCAGATGGCCCTTGGCCATTTTTGCTACAATGACCGCCACCCTCCCTGGTTCCTGGAAAAGCGACTGTGACTCTGCAGACGTCTCCCTCTTGTTTCCTCCCTGGGGGCCTTGGGCAAGCAGGGGAGAGCCTCAGATTGTTGCTCTTGTCACCCTGGGCAGAGGCCATGCCACCTTCCCGGAGTTCTGCCTTAGGCATGGGGACCAGGACAGCTCTGACCACACATCTCCCTCT